>VZSF01008153.1:0-108793 GCA_013398295.1 Chionis minor | reverse complement strand
CCCCCCCTTTTTTTTTTTAATAGGAGACAAATATTCAGCATAGGAAATACAGAAGGTAGAGCACAGCAGAAAACCAGCTGCAACATACGTAGGGTAGACAAGAATGCTTTTGGCCTTGCATTTTTATGATTTAACAAGCAAGGGAGCAAAGGGTGGAACACAAAAACTGCACCCTGACTGTTAGCTAAAGAAATAGATGCCAAGGCAATTAGTCAATCCAGAACAGGGAAAAGCCAAGAGCAGTGCTTTTTCAGCAAGCAAGAAACCTTTTACTTCTTCAAATCCCATTACTCAGTAGTGGCTTTTTGTTTCCACTCTCAGAGAGCATTCTCTCTCCCTCCATGTTTTTTCTCATTTACATTTTCACTTTCTAAATAGCCAACAGATAAGCTATTCTTTCTGCAACTTTCAGACTGTTTTATCTGGCATTTTGTGTCATCTCAGAAGTACGTTGGGCAAATAAATCAGTTGATCAGGCTGGGATTGAAAGCAACAGAGTTGCAGAGGAGAAGAATAACCAGGGAAGACCTCTGGAATTGCTGTATCCTGTAGCAGACCACTAGGCTAAAAGCACATTTCATCTTTTATAACCAGTGCTCAAAAAGAATAAAAAGCTCAAAAGTGAGTAGTGATTTGGGATATTCATCCTCAGACATCGTAACGGAGCCTGGACTTCAGGGAACACTAAAACTTATGCCTTTCAGCATCTCAAAGCGGGAATCAAAAATGGAGACATAAGCCATCATTAATCACTTTTCAAAACTGGACTCTTGGTGTGCAGGATAGCAGCCTAAAAAAATGCCTTTTTCCAGACTCTGGCCATGCAAATGTTACTGGCCAGGACAGTGAGTGAACGAACTGAAATGCTGAGTAAACTTTACAGCATTTGTAGAAAGAGGTACTGAAATTATAGACTGTAAGTCTTCTCCCAACAAGGTTGAATCTAAGAGTAATGCTTATTCAGTTGGGAACAGTAAACATGACTACTACCAAAACACACCTCCTGCCAGTACTAAGCCATGCAGGGTTTTATTTATTACTCCTAGAGGGTTATTCACACCATTGAATTTGGACATCTCACTTAGGTATGATACAGAGGATCAACATTACTTTCTTTACAGAGTCAACAGTGAGAAATGCAGGCACTTCCCAGTACAGGGTAATCCTGTGTACTTAGGTCAGACGTCTAACGCAACATAAAGTATACGGTTTGCATGCTTCCTGCAAGGGCCTGGCTGGCCTTGCCAATTCTATGATAGAGACATGAAACTCCATAGCTATCCTGGGTGAGATTTCCTTGGGGTGACAGAGCTCCAGTGATTTCCATTTCTCCTTTCCCTGCCACCACAGTCTCATCAGCCCGTCAAACACCATCTTTTTCCTTTTTGCCTCATACTTGGCTTTCTTGACTTGCTTGGCAGCCTTAGCTTTTCCGTGTTCCCTCCTTTGCTGTAGCTGTCAGGTCCTGAGATGTTTTTTAAGGGTTGATAATCTCTGCAGGAAAAGGTAGGGGAGTAACCTATACAGTTACAATCTGCAGTGTCCAGTGTATGAGCCGAATCAAATATCTCTCTATGGCATTAAAGCATTCTTTTGAACATTTTGATAAGGCTAGTAGAAGGAGCTACTCAGGAAATGTTTGCTCCTCCATGAAAAAACTAGACAAAACTGGAAAAGAGGAGTTTCGATGTCAAAAAAAGTAACATCTCTACAGACCAACTGTGACTATTATTCTTTATACAGACTGAAGAAATAAGGTGAAGAAACAGACCATAAATATATAGTAACTAAAATTATGGATCTTTTGGCCAGACCAAAATGCTGTAGGCCTCGTGCTCAGCGCTGATGTTGAGATTGCCTTAAAGTGCACAAATGCTTTAGTTGCGCAAACAGTAATTACAAAAGCAAAACCTGCCTGGCTAAAGGAGGAACTCCAGCTGTCAGAGGGCTTGGGAAGATTAACCCTACATTTTGTAGACTGCTATACCTTTAAAATTATTAATGTAAGTTTAGCAAAAGACATTGCCCTAGGCATGACCAATTTTAAATGCTGTATTTGCATTCACTATGTTTTAAAATAACAGTCTGGGTAAATTAGTCCCATTTGGACAACATCTGCTTTTTCACAGTTCCCTGGACTCTCCTCTATCAGAAATGAATATAAATGGAAGATTTTGAAGTTGCCTTAGCCTCCACAAAAAACATTTTACCCCAGTTTAAATAAGATGTATGATAATACTGCTTTGCAAGTGTAATTTTAGGTTGTAAAGGTTTAGAAGGTTTTCTTTTCTTATGACTATTGCACCATGTGGTCTGGATATAAAACTGGCTTTGGTTACCAATAGCATTAAACTGGAAAACAAAGTTCCACATGACTCAATGACGCTTGAAAATGATTTAATCATGGCTCACAATAAAATTTTACAATTAAAGAAATATAGTATATTTTCTTAAGTTGAATTCGCTTTCGTTAAAGCACCAGTAAAAGAGAAGGAGTGGAAGGTGTTCATGACCGCAGTGGGCCAAATCGCCCCACTGAGGGCAGGGCAGAGGCCGCTGTGAGTGGCAGCACTGCCCTGGGAAAGCTGGGAGGTGATGGGATCCCATGGCTCTTGAGGACCACTGACACCCTCCCAGCCCATCACACTGGGATGACTGGGATGTGGTGGTGGTGGTGGTGAGAGCTGCATAATCATGGAAACATAAAGCAGTCGCAGGGAGACGTTTTGCAGAGGCTCACCAGGCTTGCTCCTCTCGCATGGTCGTCTCACCCTCAGCTTCTTGGTGTTTAAATACAATTAAGCCTCTCTGTTGCCTGCACAGCTCAGTTACACTGTGCTCATCTACATGCTGCCTTGCAGAGCAGAGCAGCACCTCTGCCCCTCCAGAATGTGAGGGACAGCCACAACTTGGTTTTACCTCTGGAAACCAGTATTTTAGAAAGGCTTGAGTACAGCATAGTCAAAGGCCTGGTAAGTTTGACTCATAAACGTCTCTGCAGACACAGATGCTTGAGTTTCTTGCTTCTTGGTTTTCTCCTTCATGACCCAGCAAATCCAGCACCAATTATTGACAATTGTGGTAACAGCTCTGGGACCTATCTCCTTGGCTTGAACTGAAGAAATTTCAGCAAAAGTTCAGACAAGAACAGACCAGATGCCATGCTTTGAACATTATGAAATCTTGCAACCTCATTTAAAACACGGAATTCACAGTAAATTAAATATAAGGAGAAAGGATCTTTCCTCATCTTCAAGATCATTCTTGAAGTCTTTTGCACTCTCTCCCTGTGCACGGTTTCTTGTTGTATCATTATCTTGGCAAAAGCTACACATGAAACCAGGACCTTTTGGAGCAGAAGACAGTTGTGCTTTTACATACACGGACAGGGAGTTTATCCTTGTGGAGGACTTGGACACACACCACATTGTGCATATGTGTGTGTGGAGAACAGAGTGCCAGAAAAGGAAATAAAAATCACCAAGAATTGCTGGGAGAGTACTTTTGCTCGTACAGCTGATAATTCTAGATGATAGTCATTTTGGCTCTCCCTTCAAAGTCTCCAGCAACAGCAAATTGAAATCAAAACAGGAAAGAGAAAGGAAGATGAAAGAAAGAAATATTAATGATAGATTGAAAAATGATACACACGAAACAGTTTAATCCATGACTGAAGACAAAATGATTGCCAAGTAATATTTTAGTCAATCAGTATGTCTCTGTGCCTTGTACACAAAGGCCGGTGATTAAAGTAAGTCAGTCCTATTTAGATGTAGTAAATTTTCTATTTCAGAGTAAAAAGAGATGATGAATAACTCCAAGACACGTCTTTCCTGAAGATTCAAATACCTTGCATCAATCTTAATTTCCACTAAAAAAACAAAGACACAAAAAAGAATCAGAACATCGTTTACAGAGAGGAACTTTGGATCACGTACATGAAAGTTTCAAAGCACTGAATACGTAGACTAGGGCTTTTCAGAAATTAAATCAGGCTTGCTAGCTGTAGCAAACCAACAGAAAGAACCTGAAAGAGCAAAAGGGCTAACAACTGTGGGGAGGGAGCAGCGGGCAGACAACAAGTGTCTATTCTTTTTCTTCTGTTCGTTCTGTGATCAGCCATCATAGTCCCTAATATTTTGTGCAATTAAATAATTATTAATAGATTGACTGAAACAATACTGCTTGGAGCAAAGGAACAATCAGGAGCTCCAAATTACAAGCCCTGTTTTTGCATATTTCTTCCACATTTTTAGCAATTTCTTTGCTATTAGAGTTCCGGTGGCAACCTGATGACGTAAAAAATGTTGGAAACACTTTGCTCTTCAGCAAGTGCAATGGCAGCTCTGGCAAAAATACCGGATTCCCTGTTGTTTCAATTCCTCTACCGCAGAGGGCAAGAAGCTGCAGGCTTTGAGGTTGGTTTGTCTGAGCACTGGGATATCCTGTCTACAGCCTGGCTCACAGGATGAGGACCTTGACATCTGCCTTCAGGTGGGAGCCCACTGCCACCTCGGACACTCTGCATTACCCTCCAGGGTACCAAATCAGGACCTCCTGTAGCCCCTCTGCCTCTTTTGTGAGTCCTGCAAGAATGTCTCAGAGGCTGAATGGTGTCTCAGGCGGAACCAAGTGCCTGTGTCTCACCTGTAGTGTCTTTACTGCCATGATGGTAGATATCACACTTGGACCCAGGTGGAGAAGACAGATAGCTGGACCTCGCTTTTGGACATGATCCATTTCAGGCATGCCTTTTCTGAGAAATACTGGAAATGTTTTTGACGGCATGTATAGCAAATACTCTGAAAAAGTGTGGTAAAATACTGAGGGAGAGGCACTGTTGTTAACCCGCAGCAACACAAGTGATTAAATATTAAAAATGCAGTGTGAGACATGATTTTCTGAAGTGTTTTTGTGATGACATTCAGATCATTTCAGATCTGACCCGGGTCTGAACCTTGTGCCAACTTTCTACAAAGATAATTTTAAAATAGTACAAAGCCTATTTTAACTCAAAAAGAAATTATTAGTTTATTAGTAAATTCTAAGAAAAATCATTTGTAACTAAAAAGCATGTCTGATATTTCTAAGCCTGATTTACTGAATTTTTCATGGATAATAACAGCAATTGTTTTCCTTCTTTTCAGTAGGCACATCCATAGGTATGGCAGATACAAAATTTATAATTTATTCCCTTTAAACTAGTGACTGTAGACTGGCATTTGGACTCTTAGACAAACTACAAGGCCAAAAGGAGAATTTTTTAATTCTTGATAATGTAAAAATGAAGTTAACACAACTCTGCCAGCAGCAAACACTTAACCTTCTGTGTACAAATTTTGGGCAGGTAGGTAACAACATATTTATGCCTTGTCAGGTTGTTTCATTTTCTAAAACAGTAATTTGGGACATGGCAAAATGTATCAATAGAAGTCAACTCCTCGATATTATGTGCCAAAAGCCTCTTTAAACATGGAGCTGAATCTTTTTTTTCTTTACTCTTGTTGGGGTTTTTCCTCTTTTTTTTCCCTTTTCTTTCCTTTCTTTTCCTTCCTTTCCTTTCTTCTGAAAAATTGTGGAGTTATCACCTATTGTCATCTGCATGTATGTTCATACTTGTTTGAATGTGAGTCAAACATTAATCTCTAATTTAATTCAAGGCTGTAAGGTTTATGTTGGGCTGCTTGCTGAGCAGCTACATGTTATGCCTGTGGCTCTAAATCATAAAAAAGGGGGCAGCATTTCAAGGGAATGTGAAGATATTTTTGCAAAATAGAATTGATAATGAAAGGGAAAGTTAGTTCTCTTCACCTTCACAAAGCCACATAGGTAGGAAGAGTTTGTACCCCTTGGTTTCTCTCTATGAACTGGTTAGGAACAGTTCTAAGTTTTCAGCCACTGAGAAGTTAACGTACATGGCAAGAATTACAGAAAGATAGGAAGCCAATGTGTAAAAGGAATTACACAATTATAGTTATTCATAGACTCAAAAACGTGTGTTTGAAGAGCTCGAAATATAATATTGACCACCATGCAAGTATATTATCTTTCTTATCCTTTAATACCTTCAAAGAAAATGGCCATAATGATGAATTAATTCTTATCGTAATCCCAATTCTCTGTTTGCATCCTTTATTGTTATACTTGATAAAATGTAAATGCATTGTCCTGTGTTTTACAGTAAACACTGAAATGGTTTACTGGATCAGTAACTGAATGTACCTGCTGATTTCTCTGAGGCCAGCCAACACAGAGACAGTCAGCTATAAAAGCTTGTTACATTTTAAGAGCCAAGTTCCCTGTGATGATGCAAAATCCTGCTGGGTTTTTGCTTTGGGTTGTGTTTAGGATCTTAGCTGCAAAGAACAAAAAAGTTCTTCTTGCAGAAGAGGGTCAGAGGGTTGCCACTGCATGGAGGAATAGAATGACTCTGATCCAAAATTCAGTGTGTTTCAATGATCTGCTATAAGGGTACAGCTACCTAAAAAGGAGACCTTGCTCCCACATGGGTGCTGAATGCTTCTACCCAAGAATTCAGAAAGCTTTCCGAACAGTACTGATTAGCTTCTGGATATCTGGAAAGACCTATTACACGCTATTCTAGTCCGCCTTCCCCGGCCACTCCAAGACCACCATCAGGAGACGGCAGTGCCCGGGTACCTGCCCAGACAGATGAAGCCACCTGGAAATGAACAAGAGTGGCTGGAAAGGAACTGCCAAGAATCTCAAACAACAACCACTGATGCAAGCTGGGATTTTGGTGTCAGTAATGGTCAACGCTGCATGTAAAGGATCCGTTATGTTCCAAACATCGGTGACATCATGAAAGATGAATGAGCTATGTGTGTTAACTTAAAATGTCCTGGTTTTCAGGTGGCAGGCACCCTACAGTAGATTTAAATAAGTAAGTCTGTACCTTCCATGTATTAGCACAGCTATTTTATTACTTGGCTAAGTACTAAAACAATTGTGTTTGCTTATTTTGCTTTTACAATTATTTCCTAATTGCAAGACATTACTGATGTATTTTAAGAACAATTTGCTTTGTCGCTGGATGCTAAAGGCAAGTGAAATACTTTGCTTAGAGAAAGTTAGAAATGGCTTTATTTCTTCTGCCTTGAGAATTACAGATGTTTCAGTGTTCTTCGTGCTTCCTTTGCAGACGCTGGCCTTTAACATTTGAATTATTTTAGCCCAAGGATCACAAAAAAAAAAAAAAAAAAGCTTGCTTGGTTGCCAAATGTCAGTGCATCTTTGGTTTTAAGGAACAGCCTTGTTTTACAGTAGGAAAAAAAATATTTAAAAATACCCTGGTACCAGTTAGGAACATATTAGTACAACACTAATTATAAACTGGAATGTGTCAGAATTAAATGAGTTATGATCTGGCAAGGACCTGCAAACTATAGTCAGATACTTAATAAAGTTTAGACATGCAGCTGTGAAGACTTCTGGATCCTTGCCACCTTTTATTAGAGTGGCGCCCAGCAACACTGCTGTAGTTAAGGGTCTGTCAACATTTCCATTATAAAACCTCATTTTTTTTAGGGCTTTGTAACTTGCCCGTTTTAAATCACATCAAGCTGAAACTTGACATTAAAATTGTCAGGAATAATTTCTTTTAATACAAAAATGTTACTTACATTTTCACTCTGTCTTTGTTTTAGATTTGGAGAGGTAAAGAAAATAAAGTAAGTGCATGTCATATTTTATTAGAAACTTATTTTTGTCATACTTCAAAAAAACCCCACAAAGTAGGGCTTGAGATTGAAAAAATAAATATTTTTAGCCCCTTAGGGCTGAATTCTGCTCTTGGATTCCCACTGAGGCATAAGCAGAGAGTACAAAAGATGGCATTACGTCCTAGTCTCTGAATCTTCTTTCTTGAATCTGACCTGAAATTTTATATGAACTGACAAGATGGTTTGAATAAAACACCAGCTGATAATCTACATTGTGCCTTGTGGGTTTTTGTTTTGTTTACATTTTAGATTTTACAATAGACGTTTCATTTCATTTCCTACTTGTTTTCTGTCAAGGCCTCAGGTAGTTCAGTCTGATGCTTATACACCCCCAAAGCAAGGCAGCTTTACATCACCCGAGGACCTGCTGCTCAGCTGGTTACACATTTTTAAAGGATTGCTTATCTCTATGGCCTCCTTGTTTCTACCTTCCTTCCTGAAATGGAAGCAAGGAAAATTATTTGGAAGGGTTAGCTTTTAACATCCTTATCCCTCGGTGGAATGTAATGCATATCACTATGAAAGACCTGTAGTTCTAGCCAGGCTTCCTGTCAGCTGAGGTCTCATCTCATTTTTGCTCTGTATGTGCTGCGCAGGTGGTCAGAATGGGAATCAGCCAATGAGCTTTCTTAGTTAGCCTTCACTTTTGTTCTCTCATTTTTTGCTTTTCTCTTAACACATATTAAAAAAAAAAAAAAAAAAAAAAAAAAAAAGAAGAAGAAGAAAAGAAAGTTATTCAGACTGAGACTGAAATTTACCACTTGTTTGTGGGATCACATAACAGGAAAAAATATGAGTTTTCAGTTCAGATCAGCCTAAAAATCTAGAGGGGAAATTGGGGGAGGAAAGTCTTGTAGGGATTGAGACTTTTTCTTGGCGCTGCTCTATTTGATCAGAGGGACAAACAGCAGCTTTGCTACCTATTAGAAACATCCCAGTAATGGGGGAAAATGTTGTTTCCAAGACACCATAGTTGACAGACACCTGCATATGCTGTCAAGCCATCACCTGATCTCCCCTTTCTACATCATGCAAGCAACTGAATCAAAAGAAACATCATGAAAGATACAATAAGCAGTAATGCCTAAAGCTTTAGGTATTGGAAGGATTATATGTGTCAGCCCACAGCCAGTTCAATTGTTGCAGCCCCATCAAAAGCCGGAGTCCCTGTGCACCAAATCTAGCTATTCTGGGCAACCTAGGGTCAAAGCATGAAGGAAGCCTAGCTGCTTGACCTGACATTCCCGATAGATTTACCCTGATATCTTGCTCCTGTTTCTTTAGAGATGGTCTCTCAGCTCTGTAGTTGCAGCTCTGGTTTACAATCCTAAATTGTGCGCATCTCTTAGTTCCTCTTGTTCCTGCTCCCTCTGTATCCCAAGTCTGATACCTGTTCCATGTCCGCAACCTTTGTCTAAGCCTGAGCATGACTGTCCGTCTCCTATCTAACAACCAGATATGCTGATCGTAAAGGACTGAGTTCGAGTGGCTTAAGCACAGCAAATTCAAGGTCACATCAGTGGCCTTAGCGAAAGAATAAGCTAATGTGTTTAGCGTGAATTTGTGCTGGGCTAAAATGCATGCAGGATCAGTTACCACAGCTCAGCTGATGCGCAGTAACTGGTTAATCCACTCGTTACCTGATAGCGCATCTGAGAACTACCTTTGAAAATCCAGCCTCAAAGTAACCCCTCCCTCTCCTCCTGGCCCCCCACCCCTGCTAAATCCTCAGAGGGGTGAGAATTCCCCCCTTCAGTTCCTACGGTGATCTGTCAGGAACAGATCAATTGGCTGTAAAACGCCGTGGCTTTCTAACAAGCAAAAAGTTGTCCTGGACAGAATCAAACCTGAAGCACTGCAGGATATGCTGCGTGAGGCCTCTCAAGCAGCGGCAGGGGGAGCCTAACGCTGAAGTCATGGTTTTGGTAAACCATAGTTCCCAGTAACTCAAATCAAACCAAGGTCTCACCATCAGGATTCATAAAGTCAGGCAACTCGGTACACCTAGGTGTCTCATGAAGCGGTAAATTAGCACCCTTTAAGCAGGGTGCACTTCTTCTGCACTTTACCACGTCGAGTTTCATTGGCCGGTGCCTCTTACTAATTTACTTTGTGTCACATTCTCACCCTTTAATTTCCCCCTTTTATTGATTAGGGGGTTCATTCCCACCATCCTCAGCCCAAACAGAGCAGCTTATTGGCATTTTCGCTCAAGGTGCAAAATCAAAGGTGTGGATTATCACAGTGCTGAGCGCTGGGTTGTTTTACAAGCAGTCCAGGAGTACTCACCAGGCAGGACTTGAAAATCAGCCAGGTTATGTAGAACAGCCTAAAATACAAAACCGTAAAGGTGATAGCTCAAGCCTCCAGATCCTGGCCGTGCCTCAGGGAGTGCTCTGACAGCAGAGACGTACCAACACAACCAACCTTACCGTGGCTGCTGCCGCTCCGCTGCTCCCCCAGGAGCAAGGGGACTCTGATGGTGCCATAATCACAGCAATGGGCACCCCAATTTTCAGGCCTTTAAATCTTGGGGAAAGCCTCTCTTTGGCCTATATACTGCTGCGTTCACTCTCCTCCACGCCAAGGGGCATGTTCTTGCCAAGTTCAGAAGGAGCAGATTAAAATTTTTTTTTTTTGGCCTGGAAGAAAATAAGAACTTAGGCTGGCTTAAGCTGTAACAAAAGTGTCTGTATTTTTTCTGTATTCATAATTCCAAAAGTAGCTTAAAGTCTTAATATCCAAACATTTCTAGCTCCTGAAAAGCTGCTGATAGGAGAATGCTAGAGCAAATTATTGGAGCAACAGTGTTCTTAAAACTGTAATGCTGATTGACCAGGTCAGCGGGAGCAGTTGTGGTGGAAAAGTATCTTGTTGTTGCCTTGGCAGTTGACCCCTTGGATGCTTCTCTTGAAGTCCATCTCCTTTGCTCTTTGCTTGGCACTAGTGCAAAGGCAAGGCACAACAGCGGAGCAGCCTCAGGTGGGAGCCAGGCATACCCTAGGACCCACAAAGGCAGGTGGCTTCCTCAGGAGGCTCCAGTGGGCTCAGAAAGGCAAAACCACAAAAAGCAAAACCATGGAGGAGGCGGATGTCACTAGAGGGTCCATAGGCGCCAGCTGAGGAGAGCTGGTTGGGCTCGCTCAGGGAGCAGGGCAGCGGCAAGCCTCGGCTGGGGTGGCCATGCCTGGGGCACCTCCTCATACAGCCAGGTTGCTCGCCTCCGAGCACCACAGGCCACAGCTACTGCGGCGCGCGGACACACTGGAGCTGGGGGTGCTTCAAGTTTCAGGGTGATGGAAAACAGAAGCGGAAGGGTGATGGCAGAAAGAAATGTGCTGTTGAGAGCCTGGGAAATGGGGTTTGAAGGGAGTACCCCTCGCTTCCTACTTACTTTCCTAGTGATGTTCCTCCAGACTTTGGGAGAAATAGTTCCTTAAACAACCTTGACTGACACCACACAAAGATTTTGTTTAATAACTGCATTATGCTGTGACAATGGCTTTAAGATACTAAGAAACTGTATCTATTATTTAGCTGTGCAAAGCACTGTATAGCGCAACTTTCATCATCTACTTTTTTCATATCAAATAACAGCCTTGTTAAATTTTAAGGAGGCTGTTTGCAGCCGTACCTTTCATCTCTCTTGAGTCACTCATTTTCGAACAACCATGTGAGGCGTCTTGCTGTTTCCCTCTCTAAAGCTGCTGCACAAACTGACCTCTTGCTAATGCAGTGCCAGTTCTGTGGTTCCGAAAAGAGGATTCCTTTGTGTGAGAAGTGGTGAGATTAAATGCAGAGAATAACTGTTATGGAGGAAACCAGAACCTGGGTCAGACAGCATCAGGGGACTTGACAGCTATGTTCCAGATCACTGCACACAGCAGCAAGCTGCAAAGACAAGCCAAGTACCCACATAATAATTTCCATTAATGTCACCAGGAGCAGTCTGCGTGTATGCAGCCAGTCAGTAGATGGAGCATAAAAGTCAGCCTCGCGGAAAGAAATTAGCACAGGAAGGGCCATTTTGAGACAGTCTAAAATCCACCCACATCCCTACAGATGAAGGACGAGAAACAAACTCTGATGTCCTGAGGAAGGTCCAAAGCACAGAGTGGCACAGAGATAGTTACTAGGAAATACTAGGTGTAAAGGGCTGTTCAGACAGGCTCATTATTCAACATGGAAAACCCAGTAAACTGCAAAAAAGAAGCCATCTCCACAAACAGCAACTGTTGCCACAAGTATTGTGGGGAACACGTAACTACCATGAAGAGCTAATATTTGGTTTAAATTAACATGTCCAGATTCATCTGCTATGCAAAGGCATTGGCTTAGCTTTATACGCTCATAGGAAAGGGTAAAAATAACAAGGCCAAGCACTGCTTAACTCTCATACAATGAACAGATGAAAAAAGGAAATTGCCCAGGTCACATCAGTGTCTATGTCAAAGTCTGGGAAATTAATGGTATTGGAATGCTGAATGAAAAAAAGGTGGCAAAGCTGTAAAATCCTGACACCTTGAACTACCATGCGTAAACAGCACATACCTATAGAAAGCCAAGTCACTGAGATACGTTCCAGTAACATTTTCTAGCACTCTGCTCTATATTTACGCTTCCTTAGGAAAGGTGAGATGCAGCAATCAGGAGAACTGATCTATTACAGACCATCAGTTATTCCAGCATTTTGATCTTTCATGGTCTGATGAAGCTTTAATAAGAGACAGCTTTGTCTCTGCTGTGCAAAAACTTCCCAGGGAAGCAAACAAACAACTCCAGAGAGACTCAATTCATATTTACATTGGGGCCCATTTAAACAGCCCGATTAATGCAAAGGGAGTTAAATAGAAATGAGTGTCACTAGAGCCCTGTAACTATTCACCCATTCTCTTTTGCTGCGTCATGCTGAGTGTCTGTAATAGCAGAACAACTAGGTGGGAGATGCCAAGGAGTCAGCCTGGCTTCTCCCATTTAAGGACACTGCACTCAGAGCTCTGGGCTCGGTTGTGATTCCCACTTGCAGCTCTCTACACCACTCTGGTGGTTTAGAGGGACTTTGCCCTTCAAAGCCGCCTTCAATGCTGCCGGCATGACTAAATGCCTCACCGCACCATTATCCCTTGGCTGCCAGAGCAGTCCTGAGCAACCCAGCATTGCTGGCTTCTCCAAGTGTCTGAACGTCTTCATCTGGAACTGGAAGGGCTCAGTCTCATTTAAGAGGACCTCAGTGTTGCAAGACTGAGCTCACTTGTGTGCTGTTTCTAACTGCCATGTAGGTCTGCAGAGAGAGAAACAACAGCGTCCCGTTCTCGGATGGATCCCATTTAAGGGAAGAATTCAGACTTGTGAGAACAACCACAGCTCGGACATGTGGCTGATTGAAATACAGCCATTTTCCATTAGGGGAGGCTGGAACTACAAAAGATGAACATGTTTGTTTTTCATTTCATAGATACTTTATTAAGGATTTAATTTGACTACAGTACATGCTTAGGGCAGGCTGTAGATTTGAAGAATTTTTGTTGTTGATTTTTTTAATGTTCACAAATTAAGAGAGTGGCTGATTTCTGACCCAGTTCATTAAAAGCAGAGCAGTACGTCCATCAGTGTGCTGACCCTCTGCTTCCACCTCCTCTGCCCTATCCCAGGGACAGAGACCTGGCTACAGCAGGAGAACAGCTGCAAGGAAAAGCCTCCATATTCTGGACTTTTGAGGAAACTCACAGCCATAAGTGAAACTCACAGTATCCTTACTGTGCACGTCACTAACGTCTCCCTTTTCCAGTAGTTGCTACCATGCTTTCCAGAAAGCACAAAGAAGTCTGATTGGTGCCGTAGACTCTGGCAGAGGTATTTGAAAGGCGCAATGGGAACGACTCCATAACACAACTAGCTCTACTTGCCTTGGCCAAAACTTCTTGAAAATGCAGCTGGAACATTTGGAGGCTTAATAAGCATTTCATCAGCTTCTCAAACCATTTGGGGTTTTTTGCTTTCTTTTTACAGCTTGTAAGTTTAAGTGATGTATCTAGCAAAAGTACATTGTTATCTGTCCAAAATTCAGGGCAGATATATGAAGAAACAGAAGGTGGCTATGTGATCCTCCTGTTGCGTAATAGTCCTCATAGGCCTGAGCTGCCTCACTGCCTCAGCTTCAAAACTGTGAATGACTCTACCGCATTGCTATGATGGCTGGGCTAATCCTACTGAAACAAAATTCATTTAACACGAAATAAGAAGGTGGTAATGAAAAGTGAAAAGGCCCCTAGATGTATCAACTGCACATATGCCCCTGGCAGGCTGCCTGTTTCAGGAGGTTCATGGAGGGAGGCATTGTTCTATAAAACTTGAGAATGTGAATGTCATTGCCATCCGCAACTGCAGGGACAAGGAAACTGATGCTTTTTTCCCTTGTCTGAAAATAAGAATAGTTTTGCCTGCTTTTGCTGAATGGATGTGGGCTGTTCCCTCCACAGAGCTTGCATGGAACAGCAATAAAAGGTGCTGGAAATAATATCTGGATCTAGACAATAACGAGCAAAAAGTCAGAAAGAAACTGTGGATGCCTGCTCGTCTACTGTACCGCTGTTTCTGAAAACAGAGCCAAATAGTCTTGGGAAATTTGTGCTTTTGCATTTGCAGCACAGAGTTCCGGGCAAAGTCTCTGTGAGCAGAACTGTTGATCCATTTTAGCTGTCAAGTAACAGATTGTCTTTTAAGGACAATTTTGTTCATATTGACCTCTGCTGTGATGATATATCCTATCCCTTCAAAATGTCATGCCGATAAATTGCATTAGATCTGATCTGGCAAAGATCTGATAATTTTTTTATCTTGAGAAGGCTGAAAGTATGTTGTAGGTAAAATACGAATGACTAGGCACATAATTGCCTCTTTATGGAGCGCATCTGAGAAAGTGTGAACACGCCTTGTTTTCAGCACATTTTCAAGAAGTGACAGAACTTCATATTTTCTGTACATCTTGAGAGACCCTAGGCCACAGAACAGCCAACAGCTGGGAAGTCATAACATAAGGCCTAACATTGCCATCCATGAAGTAAAATTCAGAGAGAAAATGCAGATGAACTTTACAATGGTATACAGGAGGCCTGTAAAGTACAGACTGTCTTCAGTCATCTGAAATAGGGCCAAAGATGTTGACTCAGCAAGACTGAGTAAAATCTAAAATGAGAAATTAGAAACTCTCTAAAAGTTTCTCTTTTAAACAGGTCTAGAAATCTGCAACTGTGTCAAGTAAAGCTTGATTCAGAAGGCAGAATATGTCCTTAGACGCTGAGAATAATAAAGATTTTTTTCCGTATGTTTAAATATCTCAACTATATCTGCAATACTGATAGGCTTCAGTGGGAGTATGTGGGTGCTCAGCAGGTGCTCAGATTTCAGGCTTTTGCCTTGTGTGTTTAATTATAAAAGCAGTGGAAGAGTTTTGTATATAGAAACAGCAGGTCACTCATATTAGAATAACTTAGACCTAAAGATGCCTTAGTATAACTGACAGCTGGGATACAATAGCTCTACCTCAGGCAGCTGACAGGAAAGGGCTTTGTTATTGAACAGCATCCTGACAGCAGTTGGGGGAAAAGAAGAGAATTAGCTTGCCACAAAATGGTGTAAACATCGAAATAAATGCAGTGCAAATAAGAAGGAAATCTGGGAAGCCTGCCAATATAATGCTGGTCGAATTGACTAGTAAGAACAGAGTTAATCCTTGGGACACTCTTCAGTACCCAGAATTAGTTTGGACCTATGAAGCCCTGAAATATTCATTGTTCCTGCTAAAGCTGTCTTACGGAATGATTACCTAGAGTCCCCATAATCCACTAGCACATTTACTTGTTATATGTTTTTATTATACTCCCCTGCAGATGTTGCTGTTTCCAATTAGAGATGTAACTCCTACCACTGGCTGTTAATAACTATTTTGCCTTGAGACATATCTTATTTGCTAACTGAAAAAGGCAGGTTAATGGTGTCTGCGCTATAGTATATTATTAGAAGTGAGTTTGTGAAGTAAACTCCCAGTGACTCTAATCTCAGGAATGCTGACTCCTCCTGAGGTCGGTAATTGGGTATTTTGGAATTTGCCATAGCAGCAGGCCTAAGCCTGTCTTCAGCCCCCTTTGAAATTCAGACCCTGAGGTCAGCAAAATAATTGGTTCATTTGAACAGAAAATCAGAAAAGTGAAGGGTCCACTTTTCCCCTAGTATCTTGACTTCTTATTCACCCAACAGATTTGGAGATGTTCCTCTCCCCTTTAGGTAACACAACAGAGTCGGTCAGTGTCCAGTTTTGTTTCCACAGAGCTCGTTGCCACTCTGCACTCCCTGCCTGAAGCTCTGAAGTCTTTGCTAGCTCCAGACAGCTACCAGAGCAAGGCACGGTTACACTCTACATGTACACTAGGAACACTTTACTTTCACTGTTTCACCATTACAACAACACAGGATTTATTTCAGCCTTTTTTTCCCCCAGTTTTCATCCAGTTTGTGTAGTCAAAAGTTCTTCCTATTGCTCTCAAAGTGAAGCTATGACTGCCTCAAGGGTATGCTTTTCAACCATCCTATGGCTTGGGTCTCAAGATCTTTATTACAAAGGAATTCAGCTATAATTATTGATCAGTAACCATCGTGTTTCTCCAAACAGCGTTTGAAATGAGAAATGATGAGTTCCTTATCCATATTCACTGCGCCATGGTCTTAGACATCTGTTAGCAAGTGACTTTTTGGTAGTTTAGGATTGATGATGTCAACAAAATAGCAGAACAAAGCCAGGGTAAGTGAAGACTTCAATGTATCCTTTACTAATGAAAACACTAAATATAGTTGAGGTTGCTTTGAACAACACAACCTAGGTGAGCCAAAATTGTCCTGTATTTTCCAAAGCGAAAAAAAAAGCGAAAGCGCAGGACAAACACTGTGAGAAACACACAGCAGTTTGGCTGCTATTTCTGCAGAACTCAAAATATATGATGTTCCCATCAGTAATTCAATGTACATGATTGCTTTACAGTTTCAAACGTGTAACAATTGAATAAAAAGCTCTGACCATGTGTGGTCCCTTCCAAGGGCCTGCCAAAGAAGAAAAGTGCTACGTTGGATCTAGGTAGTGTTATGATTACCAGCACTCTAGAACAGAGATAGTCCCAATATGGCTTATGTTAAAAGCAGATGCCAGATCAGATTCCCAACGACAGCCAGGCTGTCCTTGAAAAGGGTTGGAAAATGCCAGGAATGAGTTTTGGGTCCTTGATCCTGAAGGTCAGCCCAGTGCTGCCTTGTTGTGAGTTAAACCAGAACACTAGTTTGTGCAACTTGTTTGGACTAATGTTAATAAAGCAATAATAATAACAGTTTATGCTTTTAGTGACAAATTTTGAAATTCTGGCTTGACTTTTGCTCAGATCTGTTTGAGGAAAAATCTCCATTCATGTTTTCTGTACCTTAGTTATTTTTACTTTTTTACCCCTCTTTTTTCTTTTTTGCCTTAAGGTGGTTTTCATTACTAATGTCATCTTTGTAAACTATAAATGCTTCCCTGCTGAAAGGAATGAAAAACAGTTTTGCAAGTGGGAATGCCATGAGCAGGGACAGACACTGGAATTTTTCCCATATTTTTCTCATTTGCCATTGTTTTTTGTTTGTTTTTTCCTGTGTTACTTACGACTTAAACTTTCATTTTCCAAGAAGTTCTGAAAGTTTTTATTCCTGCCAGATTCTGCTCTGGTCAACAATGGAGCCTGAATCAGGATTGAGGATTCTCTGCAGTCTTCACAACCCACATTTTATATGCTTTGTGACGGTAACAATGTCTATTTTGAATTGTTAGGCACCTCAAATTAAACAGAATATAAAGCTAAAGTTATGGAGCCTTTGCATACTTCTTAAGTCATTTTAGCAAGGATATTAAAAAACAGACTGTTCTTAAAAACAATTATGTTCTTCCAAGCATTACTACTAATAAAGAAAGGTATTACAATGCATCCGTAATACCAATTGTTTTCTTTGTCCCTAAGATTCCTGGCTCTCTATAGTCTACTGTGCATTTCTTCTTTGAAGCCTGGTAATTCAATCAAAAAAAAGAGCCAGATTGTGGCTCTATGAAGAAGAAAGCAATGCCACAGCAGGTGGGGTTTTCACAGGAATGCCTATAAAATCCTCACTACTGAAAGCAACAACAGGATACCCAAACTGCCCAGTGCTGGAGATTTGTTATGGCAGTCAGCTTTCTGTCAATACAACAGGGAATCAGCTACATAACAGAAACAAAAATCCAGGGGATGTCTGCTAGGCACCGAACTCCCAATCTACTGTTTCTGCCATGGTAGTACCTGTGGGTTCTGACTCGGGAGCTGAACGGCATCTGGCACAACTCGGGGGGCTGGGGACAAGGCTACCGTTACCACATACTGCTCCCACGCCAGTACAGCAACCAGGCTGTCCCCTGCCACACAGATTAACTGGAGGCTGATCGATTTTATGCTGGCTGACAGCTTTCCATGGGGTTGCTTTGACAGCCCGGGGTTGCTAAGGAAGAACAGAGCCTCAAAATGCCCACCTCTCTCAGACGAGTTCCCACTGTGGATGACTGGGCAGGGGCTGGTATGGTGACAGTACCATGGATGGATCAAATTCTGGGGTCAGAGCTACTGGTTTTCTGCTGCTTTTTGTGCCTTGGGAGCTGCATAAATCAGCCAAAAGGGAAGCAGGACCCTCCTGCTCCTCCTCATGGGAGGATCGAGCAACCGAAGATGGTCTGGGGAAAAGATGACTTCCACACTTGGGATCTGCCAAAGCTTTCCACATAAAAAGTGAAAAGCAAACAGAAATGTAGCCAGACCTGCTGGATGATATTGCTTACCATCATTCCTGACTCCTGCAGTGTTAATGATTCCATGGACAGTTTTTTCTGTCTGGCAATCTTTGCCTTGGCTCCCCTTTGGAAATAAATCCTTTGGTCTTAACTCCTCTGTTTCTGTGTTGGTTTGACTAAGCTTTCTGTGGGAAAGTTTTAGATTTTCTTTTATTTCACTGGCAATGTTTCACCTTTTTCCTTGCCCCCTTGTCTTTTTTTTTTTTGGACAGATTTCTTTTCCCAAACAGATGTCTCTCATTTCTGAAAGTAACATCCACATACTCAAGATTTCTTTCTTTTTCTCTGTTTTTCACTCTTTTTGTCTCTTCTTTCTTTCTAATCAGTCTCTGTGAAAGTTTCATAGCTCTGTTCCGAAAAACTACTTTGTGAATTGCAGTTTATAACATCTTTTCTACCACTCCATGCCTGCAAATATGTACACCAGAGCCCCTGAAGACTGGATTTGCATGTAGCAGGGTAATAACAGAGCTTCTAACATAATCATCTGCCTAGGCAATTAGGGCACGTATGCATACAGATGCCCAGCAACAGGTGCATAGGCATATTCCTTACACCCAGAGTCTGAGACTTTGGATCATTCCAGTGAGAGGCTGGCAAGCTGCAGGGCCCTGCTGTTGCTTGGGACGCAGATGGCACAAGCTGAACAACCATACTTGGGAGGAACACTGCTTCAGCACCTGGTACAGCCCAGCCTTCGAGCTGCCCTACGTATGCACAACTGGCCAGGCAGAAAGAATTTAATTTTTGTTGTAGGATGTGCAGGCATATGGCTGCTGACAGTCCACGCACAAAGTACTTAGCAGGCCATTTTTTACTCCCCAACCACTTAGCAGCTGTGCCAAGAGAATGACTCCCTCTGACATGCAGCCAGGGATGTAAATGCCCATATTTTGAGATACTCAAATGTGGGGTTTTAGTTAGAACAATTCCAGGTCAAATTTGCAAAGTTGAACTTTGAGCATTGATCTCGTCTTCAATTCCTGTCCTTGATGTCAATGGGTCTTGGGTTTCTTGACCTGTGCTAGGTGCTTAGGTAACACTGATGATCTGTGTAATAGGAGCATAACCAAGACTTTGCATAGACAGTTAGCAAGGTCTTGGTTATGCTCATATCTTGCGTATGCCCCAGGAGAGCTGAGGCCTGGACTCCTATGCAGAAGCATGGCTAGCAGAGGCACTTCTAGTCTGGCCTCCCCAAGACTAAGGAATTTGCACAGACATGTGCTTGGCACCAAACTCATTGAGACAACATTATCTTTGAATGCTCCAGGGCTCTCCAGAGCCCCTGAGCCTGGCTGGGGTGGCAAGGGAATGAGCAGTGCTCCTTGGCTGGGAACTCTGTGTCAGGCATGGCAAGGAGGACTCCAGGCCACCTCAAAGATTGTAACCTGGGTAAACATTTACAAAAAGTGATCCATATCTTTCCTTCTAATCTATAGGTGCCATTGACAAATGCGGTTGGTTGGTTTGAGCCAGAGACGTAAACCCTCTCCTTGTAGGCTCATAAGCATCTGCAGAGTGCCACAAAGATAAAGACATGTTCTGTGCTTGTGGGGTTTGTAGTAAACTGAAGGTATTATGTGAAGAAACCTTCAACTACCGCATGGTCCATTTTTGGTGCCCAACTTATTTTTGAGCTACTGAAGTCGTGGCAGGCCTAAGGAGAAGAGTCATGTGTCTATCACCGAGGAAAAATAGTTCCATATGTCCTACACATCCCTCTCATTAAGTGCCTGGCTTCCCACAGGCAGTACCACCTTGGGATATCAAGGGACCAGTGAAGGAGAAACAGAAATCTGCTTTTATTTAAACCTACTTAAAATTGAGAGAATACATTTAGGTGACCTGTTCTGAAGCTGTTTAGGTTCATTCCAGAAGGCTGACTGCACAGCTCATGTAGAAAGCAGCTGTCAACTTTTTTTACTTTTTTTCTTTTTTTCCCCCCAGATCAAATCTTTTCGTAATTCATAGCCAGAGTGCAAGGATGGCACCTTGCACTTTTTTCAAGGTTTGTCCTCTGGATATTGAAAACAGATGCCTGCCTCTGCCTAGGGAGCAGAGCACAGACTGCCCAGCAAATGGGAAAAGCAAGCAACAAAATCTCTATGGACCTGATAGCTGGAGTGAGATTGTATATTTACAGTCTAGTAACAAGCTCACATTGGGTCCCATTTTTTCTCCAACCAGATGCTTCTTCCATTGCAATGTAAAGGCACATAATAAAAGCTGAGAGGTACTCTGTGCAGTGTATCATAAAACGTTTTGCAAAAGAAAATAAGAGGATCAGTCTCTCCTCTTAGTCACAGCATCTGTTTCGCTGTCTTTCCTCATGGGAGTCAAAAGCACAATGTCAGCAAAACTGTGTAACTGAGGGATACGGTTATGCAGGAAGGGGAGGAAAGCAGTATGTCACTTCTTCAATTTTATGCAGTCTGCCAGCCTGTGCCAAGGTGCCTGAGAATGGCCCAAGAAAACAAATAGACTTCAGCACATTTCAGTTCTGGGCCACAAGACGCTGTGTAATCATAGCTGTATAAGCACTTTTTGACTCTCTGAGACACTTTAGATTAACTCATCAGTACTATTTTGTAAAATCAAACTGCAATACTTTTGACAGATTATCATCAGCTCTCTGTAAATGCAAAAGGATGAGTGAGGTTGCCTTTCATTAGTGTTAAAGCATTTTCATACACAGAAGAAATTTTTTGAATATAAATGAGGCCTTCGTTATTTTATCAGTAGGAGAACAATCAGGGCTATAAAGGCATACGCATAAAATGGGAAATGAGTATGCAATTTACTTCAAGACAGACATTGACCCCCAGCTAGTTTGTCACCATGGAAATGTGCGATTCAGTTCTCCGTACAGATGGAGAGTACAAATATTATACAGCAGTTTATGTTATACCAAAAGTTCAGGTTGACCCTAAGTAATCCTTAAACTTTGTATAGCTTCACACGGATGGAACTGACTATATATGTGTAACTGAAAAAGAAAAAATAATTGGCAAAAAACCCAGTCAAAATGAAGTATTTCCATTTATTGGATTCCTTGGCTTATAGAAAGAAGGACATGTTCCTGGAAAGAGGGAGTCACTTTGATTCTCTGTTGTTCGTGACTTGGAAGTGCCTTCTGAAACACTGGGTACAGCCCAATCTGCAAAATTTTCATGTGTCTGATGTATGAGTCCACACCTTTTCTCAGGTCATGAGGGACTCGTAATGTTGTACATTAGCATGCACAACAGCTTTCACAAGTCCTGTAGACAAAAAGAAGAAATACATGTTTTTGTAAATGCATTCCTCTTTTTTTTTTTTTTTTAAGAAAAAATAAGGACTTTGTGTCAGTTATGTTCAGGTGGCACTTGCTAAAATAGATTTCTGTCACAATAAAAGTTCTGGACATCTTCTCCATGCTGGATAAGACTACTGCAGCTGTAGGTCCTGTCAGGAAAAAAAACAGGGTGGATCCTGAGGGTTGGAATGATACATGTGATGATGGGAACAGCATCCAAAAATATAATTATCAGTAAAAGAGAAAACAAAAATATAGGAAGACAGGAAGGGTGGCCAATTGGAACAGCACTGTCAGTGGGGACTCTGTTAGTCTAACATGTAACAGAGCTGTAGGCACAAGGCTCTCTGTCTCTTCATTTTTATTTGGAAAAGAAAAGATGCCTGTTGCCAGGATTGTCAGAGGTTGTTATTCTTCATTAAGGCCATGAGACCTTGAAAAAACCTGACCAGTTCATTTTTTAAAAACAAAAACAAATAAGGCCTGCAAGTGCCTAAAGGGAGGATAAGGTTACTTATTGTTGCTTAAAAATTCATTTGGTGCCACGTCAAAGCAGCAGTAGGTATATTTTAAAGTGACAGGTCTAAAAAATATTGTTCTTTCTCCCACCTGCCCCTGAACTCTCTCCACTCCAAAAGAAGCATTCTCCGTTGGTCCCCAATTAGCGAGCTGGAGTATTTAAAATTCAAACAAGGACCTTCTTCTCCCTCTCATACTCATTAGCTCACTCCAGCCCTCCTTAGTCAGGGGATTTTCTAAAGAGTCCATTTAGGAGTGCTAATAATAGTAATTAGAGGTCGAGAAACCATCTTGAAACTTGACCCAAATTTTCACCCAAAACTTGAAATGAACACAAACCCTTTCTGAGTTTTGAAGGAGCTGGGAACCCCTTCAAAGAAGAAGTTCGTGACTTGGAAATTTTCTTTTTAAAATGTTGTTTCATTCCTGCATACCAAGCCCTTGAAAAATTATCTAAGCAGAAAGGCTGCTTTTTAGGAAACTTCTAGAAGCATTTGTTGTGCTGTTCTTTTGCGCCTGCTCAAAATGCATGCAGTATTACTAAGCCTATTGTAAACTGTAGGTCTCTTTTCTCCCTCATTCGCATTTATTCTATGCCAATGGGAAGATATTAAATTACCTCCTGCACCTCCCAGGAGTCCAAGCTTTCTTTACGTTACCTTTTTCATGTGACAGATTCCAGGCTACCCTGGTCTCTCACGGGTAGCTACAGCAGCCCAGTAGCTGCCTTGATATACACTTTTTTCATAAAGCTCAGTGTGTTCCAGTCTGCAGCTCAAAACAGTTAAAGAAGAAAACGGCCCAGCCGTTACCCTTTTTTCCATGACAGGACATTCAGCTGTATATCGCCAGTGCTCAGCTAGGGTGGCTGCTGCAGCCCTCATGCGCAGGACAGATGCAAAAAGTCATTCCGGGATAAATTCTGGTTCACTGGCTCCGGTGGAAGTTACTCTTGGATCCCAGGGCAAATAAAAAAGCGGTCAGGTCCCATGTTTCTAGTGATGGCTTTGCATCATCTGCATCCATCTTTCTCATGTCTGTCTCCAAATAAACAGGGCATCTGCACAAAGAGAGAAGAATCAAGCCTGAACTGGGCTACACACAGTCTTTCCAGGACTCAAAGAAAAGTTTGAGTCTTCTATAACTGGATTTATGTGAGAGTTGTTTAGATCTTGAACTATATGTTGACCTTCTACAAATATTATTAATCTTTTTTTAGCTATAATGCAAGCACTGTGTTTCATTATGACCTTGCACTGCCTGAATAGTTTTTCTTATAAATCTTATTTTATGGCTATTCCTTAAAGCTTCTAGAAATGTATTATATATTTCCAATTCTGGCAGATTACTCTGGAACAAAAGGATTCTGTATCTTGCAAAGGACTTTTAAAGTCATTGGCAAGTTTTCCCTTTTAATTTGGATAAAATAAGAACAGTTTTGAACCTTCAGCTGCGGTTCAAACCTGAACCAAGGTTTCTTTGAGATTCATAACATCTTGAACAACTTTACATGTGGTTCATTATCAGAAGCAGAGCTGGTCCAAAACTGGAATTTCTGACTGCAGGGATATTTTAATATTTGGGTTTGTCCTGAACTGAAACAAAATGTCAAAATGGCAAAACAATGTACAGAAAAAAAAAAAAAAAAAAAAAAGCAGGGAAAAGATTGATTCAGAAGTATCAAAACATTTCATTTTTAAAAAGTCAAAAAAATTGCTCTGGAAATGTCTAAATGCTTTATTAAGAATTTTCCACCCAGATGGAACATTTCAGCATTCTTAAACCCAAATATTTCATATCTGGCTGGGCTTATTTTTTGTATCAAAGCTGAATTATCAAATACGATCACTTCACTTGCTGGAAAGGAAGCTGTTGCTTCTAAACGGTGCATGAACTATGTACTGGTTTAAAAAGATCCTGTTTATACTCAGATTATGCTAACATATTTTCTTTCAAAACCTAATCACAAAATGTTTCTATTAGGTAGATTCTCAGATAAGGTGTGCCTCCTGTTAAAAAAGAAAAGAGAAGAAAAACTGAATCATACACTAGGTGAAAACTCAAAAAATGTAGCCGTAACTACTTTTTGTTGAGTAGTGAATACTATTTAAGAAGTGCTGGGATTTCAGCATGTCAGTGATTAAAGCCGATGGAAGTTTAGAGCAAGAATACAGAAAGGTTTAAAGAGAACCATTCAGGTTTTTTACAGGTTTTGCAAAGCATTTCTGAAAATGCTATTCTTCAAAGCATGAAATATACTCAGATGTATATGTATATATTTTAAACTCCTCCAGCCTTTCCTCTTCTCAGTTCCTTTGCTGCTCTAAAATATTTTTTGTGATGGGGTCAGATTACATTAAATTACATTTGCATTACATTTCTGTAGTATTGGACCATGCTTGCATAAGTATTCTTTGAAGACAATGTCTTTTTCTCAGAGATCATAATGGGATATTGACTTGAAGATATTTTTTGGACAATGGCCCTTTGATTAAAAGTGCCTTTTCTTTAAAAGTATTAATGTCTATAGAAATTGTTTAACTAAGGCAATTTTTAATTACTGGGCAAGTTTTAATTTTTCAAATATCCCTTTTACAGTCAATATGAGTACTGGCTTCCTTGGCACCAGATATTAGTGCTTGTTGCTAGATTGATATTATTCCTCTAATTTTTAGAGAGGAAAAAAAATTTAGAGGTTTGATTGGTTGATTGATCTCTCTATGCAAGACCATTGCAAAAAACATACTTGAAATCTAACCGCATAATGGATGACGTGAATGTTAAGGGTGAGAAAGCCGGGGATCAGTTGCACTTAGTTTGTGTTTTACACATAGTTCCAACATTAAATGAATAATATCCTGCCTCAACATATTAATTCCACTAAAACCAATATCAGTGTTGGATTTTGTGAGGCCACATACCACCAAAAGTAATGAGAGTATTATGTCTAAACAAAAAACTCAACAAGAATTATTCATGGCAGATGAGAGTAAATTCATACTTTCCCTGCCATCTTGAAGAGCTGTTCTACAAAGACAGACAGGAAGCTTGGTTAATGCAATTTTTACGCAATACTCAAGAAAATCTGGGTGTTAGAAAGCCACTGCTGGTCTCTCACAATCGATTTCCCTCTCATTCACATTGCTGCAAAGCAAGAGCTGCTCCACTGAACTCAAGAACAGTATAAAATCAAGGCAAGGTGAACCAGTCTGTGGGTAACCCATGCTTTGCAGTACACAGAGTTCACAGCGCTATAGCCAGTTTGTAAGATTTATTAGACTTTGAGGGGTAGGCTGTGGACAAACCAAGCTTTGAGCATAAGACAGCATGTATTTGACCCAATGTAACTGCACTCAACAGCATCTTTGCTCACCAGGAGTCTCTGACTGAACCATACAGCCCTAATTGTGTTGGCCAACAGAAGAAGATGCGGTACTTTTTTCTCAGAATACAAGTGTCAAGTACTGCTCTGCATAACCAAAAAGGTTTGTGGAATAGCTCGTGTGGTCAGTCCCACATCCAAAATCAAGCCCATAATTGTAAGGTATCAAAATCTTGAGTTCTTGTTCTTTGTTCAGATTTTTTTTTTTTTATGTGGTGCCATTATAGCATCTAGTTTGGAGCAGCAGGATGGGAATGAGGAATGGGGATCAAATGGTACCAGCCAGTGCCCGCTTGCTTCAGCCAGTGCCCTGGAGCCTGCTGGGTGCACAAAGGCGTCTGCTTTCAGCCACGTAACTACTTCAGTATAGCTGGCAAAAGTTGAAGCATCTCCTGATTTTACACACTGAGCTCTCTGGCACTGCAGCTACATTTGCATGGCTCCTGGTCTTCGTCGTGGGTTGTATAAACAGCAAAACGCAGTCATGGTTGCCAGTGCTGTGACCTGTGATTCTTGAACCCTGGGGCCGGCACACACAGCTACCCCGTGGATTCCCCTGAGAGGAAGGGCAGATAAAGGCTGACTGTGATACAGTATTAGAAATCCTGCTATATATCCAAGCTCTATGGGTCTGACTAACAATGAGCAAATTGGGGTATTTATTCCAGCAGCTGAGGCGTAGACAATTTGGATGATATGGGAATGAATTAGCTGAGTAACTCTCAGCCTTACATTTTCACTCCTTCTGAGGTACATACTCTCCCGCTCTCCCTACCATGCCTGTCCCAGACATAATTATCTTCTCTAAAGATTCATGAGGGCCTGTATGCAGAAGCAACAGCAGAGAGGAAATACTAACTGCAAAAACATGAAGCCAGGGCAGTTTTGAACATTTTGAATATGTTAAGACTGGAAGCATCCTCATTAAACTCTGATTAGCAAGTGGACTTGATCCAGGCTAATTCATGGCTGAATGGGATTTTTCTTTTTTTTTTTCACTGCCAGTTTATCAGAGGTAGGCAATTAAGAGCTCACACACCTCCGGGTCTTGTAGTTTTTTTGAAGCAAGGATCTCATACCAGCCTTGCAATAAAGCCTTATTGTCCTTGGGACAATATTCTTCACTAATCTCACTTCTGGCAATTTACTTTTTCTTGCTGAGCAGATTTAGAAACAAAAAACCTTGAAAGGGCATGGGAGGAGGAATACTCTAGGGCTATCTAATCCTGTCCCCAAAGTGGGAGTTTTCCATTCAGCTTCTCTTTTAATGAGCACTGGATAAATAAACTTTTACTGCAACACTACTTTGATTCAAGAGGCCTATGAGGACCCAATTATGCATCCAGTGGGAGCGGCGTGGCGGTCTGGTTTTCAAAGCAAGTGCAATGTAGCAACACAGGCCCCTTGTAATTATGGCTTCCCTATGATTTTATAAACCCAGAGGTGAGCTTTGCTTTGGTTGATTGTTTAAATGCAATTATTACCTTTCTTTCACTTTCAACTTGTTAATAAAGCTTTCCCAAATGCAGTGCTTGGAGTTATTCTTCCAGAGCCCTAGGATCCCAGAGGTTTAACTGGAAACCAATCATCTGCTTCACTGAAAGGGACACAGTCAGGTCCGATCAAAGACTAGCTGAAGAGCCAAAAATGTTTGACAGACACACTGAGGGGGCCACATCCTATTTTCCACCCAAGAAAGTAAGAGGCAGAGGAAGACAGAAAGAAGGAAGATAAAGAAGGAGACAGGGAGTGACTCAGACAATAGAAAGGGAGAAACACTAATCAAACAGCAGCCTGGCTTATTGGGGAGCACCCTGTTTATGCCATTTGTCTTCCTTTGCAGCTCTCAATATTACATTCACAGGTGTGTCTTCTTCTAAAGGGCATGCAGATTTGTCTGCAACCTATCCGTGTTCAAAAAGGAGGGAGGACAGGTGTGCTCAGTGGTGCGTTTTGCAGTCCTGGTCTCCCAAAAGGCCACGTTCAGTGAATCACAAGGAAAAGTGATCCCTTCACACTTCTATGCTCCCCAGGTGAATGGGAGCAGTGAAGAAAGTGTGGCTATGACATGTAACAGGAGGCATGGGATGTATTGCATCGCAATGTACGTGCAGCTTGAGGGAACCAGTTACTTCATCTCCCTGTCTTTCAATCACATGCCAAAGTCTTTATGAACACAGATATATATATGGGGGATTATGCTTAAATTTATACTAATAATACAATGTGCTTTACATATGATATACAGTCTACGTGTGCTGTAAGTACATCATAGTATATTTTACTTATTAAAGCTACGTGAGATGACATATTATATACACAAGTACCATAACATAGCCAGCTAGATATAATTCAAGAACATAAGCCTGACATATGTAGAGCTGAGTTAGAAAAATCATTTATTTGTTGAAAATGCAGTTTGGGAGCACGGCAACCATTCATGGTTTAGTCCTTGTGATGATTTGTGGGATTTGCACATGTATACTTTTTCAATTGCTGTTGATTTTAATGGAGTTATGGTCTTGCTGTCTATATTAATACCTCTATCAAGGAGCTTGCAGTATACATTACATCTGACCCAGAACCAATACAGCGGAGATCCACTGGACTAACAGAAAGGCATGCTAAGGAGGAGAAGTGATCACCCTTCTTCTGGAACAGAAGAAGGAATTTGCAAAAGGAAAGTCATGAAGCACAAGCTAAGCTAAAGCCAGACAGTGTCACAGTGTCATACAAGATGTTTCCAGCAAGAAAAAACTAATGGATAGGCTCAGAAAATGACTTTGCAGTGGAAACAGCAGAGCAAGCTGGACAAGACAAATTATGGTTCTGAGCACATGGCATGAGCTGCACTGAGGACTGCAGTTTGACCCCAGGACAAATGTTTTAGAGCAGCAAGGGAACTGAGAAGGGAAAGGCAGGGGGAGTTCATACTGCATATACATGCATCTGCATATATTTAATCTTGCAAAAAGTAGGAGTTTTGGAATTGCCCTTTGTGTATAAACATATGCGTTTGTGTGTGTCCAAGTCTACTTTCTTTCATGAAGTGTCTCTCAAGGGTTAAACAGTATGTAAAATATGAGAGAGGATTTTGGAAAGGGTGTATTTGCACTGTGTAAGAGTTTGAGGATTCAGCATTAGTCTCAGGAAGACAGCAAGCTGGACTGTAAATCACAAGTCCCAGGAAATTATGCTATATAGTCAACTTCTGTCTCCAAGTATATTTGTAGACACCCCAGCCAGGAGCTGCTCCTGGACTCCTTTCAAACCCACAGGGCTTAAAGCTTACAGCACCTAGCAAATCTAGAAGCCAAGAGAAAAATAAGTGTTATCTGAAAAAAGAGCAACATTTCTACTAGCTCTGAAGCAGAGCAGTTTATGCTGAATGACTCTGATCCTTCAGAAAAAGAAAAAAAAAAGACAAAAAAAAGACAAGAAAGAAGAAAAAAAAGAAAAAAGGAAAACAATTTGGAAGTGATTATTTAAACTCTCCAAAACATTTTGGTTTGGGAATTCACATGGAGGCACAGATCAATGCTCTAGTCACAACATTGCAGAAGGGAAGCCACCCACTCTCCCCACAGGAAGTGATTCAGATCCCTTCTCTCTGATTTGCAAGCAATGCTTATTTTTCAAGAATAAGCTGCAGTGTACCCTCATTCTGTACTGACTTCCCTCAATAACTCTATGAAATATGTCCTTGTCTCCAGGTAGGGTCTTCAGCCACCAATACACTGTGTCATTCTTTGTTTCTCTTGCCTAATGGAATAAAAACAGCATGAGAAGAGCCTGAGATTATAGGAAGTTTCCTGCCCTTGTCACCTTTAGGTGAACACTGGAATAATAGCAGCTTGTTTTCTAATGTGTTTTCTTTGTTTCTAACAGCAAGAGATCTCAAATCTCTCAAAAGCTGCAAGCTAGCCTGCAGAAAACATCTATGAACAGTAGAATAGGGGTACAGGCATCCTTTCCTGAAACTCAGGTTGGCTTCTAGATGAGTAAGACCCTCGATGTGAAAAGGTGCAAGGTGCTTACAGGCACAATCAAGTGATAGGAAATTTCCACTGAGTTGCTATTGAAAATTCAGGACAGTTAGCCAATTCAATGTGTGTGGCTGCTTGAATGTGAAACTCCCCTAGGCTAAAAAACAACTGTTCCAAGCCGTGTTGTGGCCACCCATCTCAGAAGGACCCGACTCCTTTCTGAGGTTTTCTATGATAGGAAACTACACAACACCATTATGAGCTATTATAAACTGGAAAAGCCTTAGCTTTCCAAAACACTGAGAGAAAATGGGGGAACTGTATGTATTTGGCATACTCTTTTTTCACGACTGGCTGTAGAGACCACCCACATGATCCTGGTTTGCAGTCCACTGACCATCCAAGTTTCCTTTGTGAACCCAAAGTAAGCTTTACAGACCCTTGCCATGTTAAAAAAAATAATCCCGCAACTGCTTTGCACTGCATGAAGCATTCCTTCAAGAATAAGATCTTCAAGGATTTGCCAAGTTCAGATTTTAATCAAGTGTAATGTGACAAACTAAGAACTACCAGATGAGAGCTGTTTCTCATATCTTCTCCTGCTAAAAAGAGTTCACAGGCACCAGCCATGGGCTTGGCAAGGAAGACAGTGCATCCAGTGACTGGAGCTGAGCATGCTCATAGTTCTGGACCTCTGGAGGATTCGCTCTGTACAGCTGACCTCTCACTGCTTCCACTTAGGTGTATCTGTCTCTAATTTTGGCATGTACATAACAACTTGCTCCTGCTCACACTAGATACCTGCTGGGTATCACAGCTCAGCCCACAGCTCAACTGGGATAAGTTCGCTGGTTGAGTGATCACTTTTTTTCAGCAGTCTCCTTTTAGCTTTCAGAATCAGATTCTCTGAATCAAACAGTCCTTGCACACACCTAGATACAAGCTTGTTTAAGGGAATACACAAACACATGTGCCTATCTATAGCCCAATTAAATAACATATCAGTTAATATTTCCTACTTGTTCTTCTCAGGGCTCTCCCCTATGTTCCCACCAGACTCCTTGAATCCCCACATAGAAGAGTATCGTTTGCCAACATCCAGTCTTACAATTTTAGTCCCTTTTGATGTGAAACTCCGTCTTCAGTAGCCAAGACACAGGAAGGTAAAGGCATGAATGTGCAGCAATACTGTGCATGCGGTATTCACTCCTTTTATGTGACATCAGGTGTGATTAATTGTGAACTTTTTGTCAGAAAGCTTTCAGAAGGGAGTAATTTACCTCAAGAAACAGCTATTACCATGCTATTTTAGTCAAGCTTCATCGTCTTTTCCTCCTAAGCTGGCAGTCCACTGCTACCTTTTTTCTTTCTCCCTTGAGCTACCACTGCTTGCTCATCACCTCTGGGTCCCAGCTCCAGCAACAGCAGTGCCTCGCAGAAATTGCTTGAACCATTATCCACATTGAGATCCCAGTGCTCAGAGGCATGGTTACACCAATTGTTTATCCAAATTAGATCATATTATCCATGAATGCTGGAAAGGAAAATAGTTTCTTAAAATAAAAGCAAACCTATTTCTAAGCGATTCTATCCTTGATTAAAAAATTTTGCAACCAAAGATCCCTGTGTTATTGAATTCCGTACGGTTGGTATAGGCAGTCTGGCACAAGAAAGGACACTGAGGGGAAAACTTCATTCACCTCTGCAAAGAATGAAAAATGAAAGCACAAAAGCAAATGAAATTTAAACTTTTCATGGGGTTGTGATGTCACTGCAGCACATATTTACAGGCCTGACAGCCTATCAGCATGTTCCTTAAAAATGCAAAGTCAGTCTGATCACACAAAGAATTTCACCCAGCTTTGATATAGGCCATTTTTTAAAAAAAATGTGAGCAACTGTGATTTAATTCATGAACCAGTTTCTCATATCACGGTAGATGAGTCATACTATGGAAAAATTTGAAGGTTGGAAAGGTACACATGCTAATTCTGCCTGTAATATCAAAGATGAAATATACCCAGATAGAGAAGAAACAAGTTACATGGAGTGGAAAAGTTAGTTACGTGAAAAGGGCATGAAAAGAAGGGTTCACCTTTTCTTTTGGAAATACCAAATCACATCTAGCTATACAAAAACACTTTGGCCAGGTTAGAGGAAAAATCCGGAAATCACTTCTTTTTGTAAAGTCTCTACCACCTTGACTAACAGAAATCTTCCCAAATGCAGTATGCTTTCATGAGCTAGATGTCCTTGAATAATCCTTTAAGAATGAGAACTTGGTCATTTAGGAGGGGAGGAAAAAAAAAAAGACAAAACACAGAGAAAATGGATATATTTCAAATTCCAGTTATAGTGGCCATATGCTGACTTAAATTTTCATATTTCAGCCATCAGCCTTTACTCCTCAAATACAAAGGTGATGTGCCCCATGATGACCAAGAGTAGTTAGATACTTAGTCTGATATTCAAAGGCACTGGGTTTTAGTAATTTCAGTTGAGTCAGTAAGAATGGACAGGTGTTTTGTAGTTGTGATATCCATTCTTACATTTTGCAGCCTTTTGAAGGGGCATCTGTCGTTATAACTTCACCTAGCTTTAAAAACACTGTGAAAAATAAATTTCCTCCACAAAATAATGCAAATATTTTAAGTTATTCAAATGACCCAACTATTCAGAACCTAATTTACCTTTGACTTGCTTTGCAATGTTTAATTAGTGTTTGCCTTTCAGCTGGGACCTAGCCATTTTGTTAGCCAATTTTGATTTTGATTTCAGTAATAACACAATCAGGAATAGTGCATACAGCACGGGAAAAATCTGGACCCCAATCTTCTCTTTCTTTTTTTTTTTTTAAACATCTGTTTTCATTATATTTGGGAGGAGAGAAGAAAGAATTCTGTTGCTGTCATACCATGTTAAGTTTCTCCTGAAGCTTTAATTTGGGAAGAGATTTCCCTTTGTTTTGAAATTGCATTGCAATGAAAACTCTGGCAGATCAACTCACAACATCCTTCTCCAATCTGTCCTGTTTGCCACCTCTTTTTATGTCCTAGGACATGCTATGCACATCAAAAAGATGTTAGAGGGAAAAGGGAGGCAGTGAGCAAGAGTAACCAGCCAAACATCACACCCCAAAGGGCAGCTTGAGGTAAACCAGAACAAATGAAAAAAACCCTGAGTTCCTTTCTGCCACCTCTCCTAGGATGCCTATTTTTTTCCTCATGTAATCATTCATTAGGTTCAAGCTGCAAAAAGAGACAGCTGAAAAAACTACAATCAAAAGAAAAACATGAAGGAGAGTTTTGACAACTGTAGAAAAACAGTTTAAAACAAGCTGAGTTTGTACAGAGAATTCTTCAGGCTCTGTTCATAGAGAGAGTTATGCTCCATTAACATGGCATTTCATAGAGTACTCTCCAACAAATATATGGTGAGCATTGCAGTTTCCCATTGAGTGAAGGCTTCTGATCCTGAAGGCAGGAACAGTGCAGCTGTTTGAGAGGACATAGCCTCTGGAGCACAGTGAAAATGACACAGCATCAGGAGGGACTAGGCAAACCTGGGTGCCTCTCTACATGTCTAGATGAGTATCTGCTGCCTTAAATTCAACCAACTTCATAAGCACCCTCCATTTGCATCCTGTGACATAGCTTCAATTTAAAATTACTTTTCCAGTGCAAGGATCAGGAAGGACACTGCGTCATTTGTAAATCTTCTAGCCCAAATTATAGCTGGCATAATAGACATCCATGGGCTTCAGGGTGCTCGGCGTGAACAGTTTTCTTCATAGTGTTCCCAAGTAGGAGACAACTGCAAGCTGGGTGCTTGTGTTACAAGCAACAATATTAGTAACCATGGAGGCTGGGAAGGACAGAAGTCCTTACACTGAGGTTACCAGAATGTGTGGTGTGTCAATAGCATGATGAGCCAAGGTTGCACATCTTCTGTGTCAAGCCAAGATGACTCTACCGAGCTCCACAGATATTTACTGTGAGGCCTCCAAATAGAGACTTTCAACATGTTAGTACCATAGTTGCATTCAGCACTGCTGCCTTGTAATGTGAGGTTTGTCTCACCAGTGCTACCATGGACCAGTTCTTGTGATTTCCACCTGCACTGCAGGCTGGCTGGAGGCCATACAGCTCCATCCAAGGCTGCAGTGTTGGAATGAGCACTCGGAGCCATGCTTATCTCTTATTCTAGCAAATACAACCCGGAGATGACCTGTTGCATGGGGAGGTACTTTCTCTTTGTTTTGCTCCTTGTGTGGATCCTCTTGTTGAATGTATTGGACTCTGCATCAAATATATGACCCACCTCTAAGAATTTATTAACCTTGGGCATTTCATAAGACGTCGTATAAGGACAAAGTATAAAACTTTGAGATAGAGAAAGGATATACATATATATCTATAAAGTATGTTTATCTATAAGTGTATATGTATATATTCATGTGCATGCATAGATCTGAAAATAGCTACTGGAAGATGAAAACAGGGCAACAACAGAGTAGCCATTTCCCTGCCACAACCCAGCTCCCAGCTTCCTGCTGTTTAGAAAGTTACTCAACTGGGGGTCATACGTGATCAAACAGGAACGGGACAAATTTTTTAGCAGGGCCTGTTGCCATAGCACAAGGTGTAATAGTTCTAAACTGAAAGAAGGCAGATTTAGACTAGCTATAAGGAAGGTATTTTTTATAATGAGGGTGGTGAAACACTGGCACATGTTGCCCGGAGAGTTGGTAGATGCCCCATCCTGGAAACATTCAAGATCAGGTTGGATGGGGCTCTGAGAAATCTCCTCTAGTTGAAGATGTCCCTGCTCATTGCAGGGCGATTGGAATAGACAACCCTTAAAGATCCCTTCCAACCCATATTATTCTATGATTCTATGATGCGATGATGCTATGATTCTATGTGTGTTTTTACATTTTTATTATATATTCTGGTTTCCAAATTGGAGAGACATGGTTTTGATGGATGGACGACTCTGTGGATAAGGAACTGTCTGGATGGCTACACTCAGAGGGTTTTGGTCAATGCCTCAATATCCAAGTGCAAACCAGTGATGAGTGGCATTCCGCAGGGGTCAGTACTGGGAACAGCACTGTTTAACATCTTTGTCAGGGACAAGGACAGTGGGATTGAGTGCACCCTCAGCAAGTTTGTCGATGACACTAACATGTGTGGCACAGTTGACACACTGGACAGAAGGCATGCCATCCAGAGGGACCTGGACAGGCTTGAGAGGTAGGCCCATGCCAACCTCATAAAGTTCAACGAGGCCAAGTGCAAGGTCCTACACCTGGGTTGCAGCAATCCCAAGCACAAATACAGGCTGGGCAGAGAATGGACTGAGAACAGCCCTGAGGAGAAGGACTTGGGGGTGTTGGTGGATGAGAAGCTCTACATGAACCAACAATGTCCACTCTCAGCCCAGGCGGCCAACCTCATCCTGGGCTGCATCAAAAGAAGCATGGCCAGCAGGTTTAGGGAGGTGGTTCTCCCTCTCTACTCCACTCTAGTTAGACTCCACCTGGCGTATTGCATCCAGCTGGAATCCTCAGCACAAGAAGGACACGGACCTGTTGGAGTGGGTCCAGAGGAGGGCCATGAAGATGACCAGAGGGCTGGAACACCTCTGCTATGAAGATGGGCTGAGAGAGTAAGAGTTGTGCAGCCTGGAGAAAGCTCTAGGGAGACCTTATAGCGGCCTTCCAGTATCTGAAGGGGACCTACAAAGAAATCTGGAGAGGGACTTTTTACAAGGGCAGGTAGTGATAGGATGAGGGGTAATGGCTTCAAGCTGGAAGAGGGTAGATTTAGATTGGATATCAGGAAGAAGTTTTTCCCTCTGAGGGTGGTGAGGCACCAGAACAGGTTTCCCAGGGAAGCTGTGGATGCCCCATGCCTGGAAGTGTTCAAGGCCAGGCTGGATGAGGCTTTGAGCAACCAGGTCTAGTGGGAGGTGTCCCTGCCCATGGCATGGGGCTTGGAATTAGACGATCTTTAAGGTCCCTTCCAACCCAAACCATTCTATGATTCTATGATTTTATAGACTCTGATGACTTTTTTTTCCCCCAGGAATTTGTCTGATGCCTCTTTGAATCCATTTATACTTCTGGCGTTTATGATGCTTTGTGACAATGAATCCGTTGTTTAATTGTGTGACATATGAAAAAAAAATGCTTTTTTAAAATTCCTTTTATTTCTGCCTGATATTTTAATCAGAGCCCTTTTTCCCAGCTCAGTCACAAACATGCTGTCTGATTTTGGACAGTGCTTATAATCTACACCTCAATTCCCCGACTGCAGAGTATGAATAAAAGAATTCCCTCAGGCAGATTCCCACTGAAATCAAATGACAGTAAATAACAATTTAGCCAGATATATGCCGTCATTTTTTTAGCATCCAAGCTTACCTGATAAAAGGATTTGCTAAAAAGGACTATAACTTCTGTGGGAGTATGGTCAGGTAAGGATGAATGAAAGCAGTGGAAGGACTTCAGAAGATGTAAGAAATGCAGCAATCAGTTGTGGTTTGAAAGAAAAGGAGGCGGCCACCTTTGACTCCAGGGAATAAAATATTCTTTTTCCATCTTATGGGCTGGTAGACAAGGACGGCACAGACAAACCTGGCTTTTCATTGCCAGGAGAGGGTCGCATTGGTCTGCCTGAGCTATTCCTTGGACGTTTCAGCAAGAGGTGGACCTCCAGTCAGAGCTTCTGAAAGTGACATTTTAAAGAGAACAGAAGCAAAGTGAGGCTGGTTTGGGGCTTTGTGTGAGTTTTGCATTTGTCTCGGTCTCTCTGGTTTCCTTGCATCCTGCAGGCGAGACAGAGGGGGATATGCAGCTGCAGGCTGAAAGGGGAGCAGGTGACTTTTTTCCCATCTTCAGCCTCCCACTCATTTCTCTCCCCTATACGCCAAAAAGAGGCTTTATCGCAGACTCCCTAGGCAACAAAACTGTTGTCAGTTTTGGGACTTTCTACAGTCCCAAAGGGAAGTCCTTCAGGAAACTCTGGCTGCCACTACCAAGGTGCCACAGGGCAGAGGCCTCCCTGGGGCCAGGGCTCCCCATGGGGGTCCCTCAGGGCAGGGCCTGGCAGCCAGGCCCCATCCCACTGCTCCAGCCCGGAGCGGGACAGCCGGGGGGACACCAGGGCAGCCCCAGCCCCAGGCATCGGGCACTTCCCTCGGGACTGGCCTGTGGATGGGCATGTCCGAGTGGAACCCACGAGCAGGGCAGGGGTGTGAGGGGCTGGAGGCCAGCCCTGCTGCACCATCGCTGGGGCAGGGACTCCCTCCTGCCGGTTAACATTTAATAAACTGCAGGCTCTGGACACAGCTTTTAATTGCGGGTGCCCTCTGAGTACTGGCATTTTCTGTGCTTCTAGATGGCTTTGGTGGCAATCTGTGTAAATATGAGGCAGATGCAAAAACATATGCTGGGGAGAGCATATGTTAGGTGCTGAGTCCACAACACTTCAATCCCCAAACGTGCTTTTACGAAGAGCAACAATTACGACGAATGCTAGCTATTTATGTCGCAATTCTGACCTTCATAAATGAGCTGAGTGCTTCTCATTCAGCAGGTGCCTCCTCAAAGGCCCATACCGTGGACACATGAGGGCGGCAAGCCTGCCTTCCTTACTGCGGTTTCCGCAGGCGTGGAGACGGGTCGGGAGCTTCAGGAATGATGCAGGCACCAGTGATGCCAACGGCAAAATTCCCACTGGCTTTGAAAAGCTGGGAACTTCACACTGAAAGGGACGCTTGCTCACTTAAACTTTTAATAATGAGTGCCCATTCCTCCCTCAATAAAAAATTCTGCCCTTGCTCACTGCAGAAGTCGCAGTTACCCTGTGCCTGGCCTACAGCAGGAAAACGTAACTCACGGCAGGCTCACAAATGGGCCTGAGCAGCATCTGAGGCTGACATGCCTGAACCCCGTCTAAAAGCAGGAGATTTTCAGATTGCGAAGACACAGTGCATTTTAACTCCGCCAATGCTTTTTGTTTACGAAGCATACAGCGTCGTGAAAAAAGAGCCCTTTCTTTCGGACCGGTTTTCAAAAGACCTGCAGCTAAGGGTGACACAGATAGAGTACACTGACTCCCATATTACTGACTGTACGGACATCTGTTTTTCTCTTGTTAAAAGATGTATATACAATTTTCCACAGTCTTTAAAGCCATTTGACTGTAAGTGTACTGAAAGCACTGATATATGTGTCAGTAATGTAGCTACAGACAAGGACCAGATCCACCTCCAGAGCGGTTTTTGACAGTTTCCAGGCTTTGCTATTGAAATGCAAGTAGATGCTGAATGTGGGAAAGGCTAAAGCTATGCTGCTTGGCTCAGAGCCCAGGACTGAAAGATTTGGGTCCATTTTTCCAGCTGAAAAATGTAATGTACTTCCTCCCAGAACTTCAAGGGGTTACATACTCAGCTGGGGAGAACAGGGGTAGCTCCAGTGAAGTCAATGGAACTGCAGGCATAAATTGTAGCTCCAGATCTGACATGTATTATCTCTTAGTAAGCAGTTAGCTTAAAACTCATTAAAGATGGATCAGATACAACAATGACTAGCAAGCAGAAGAAACTTTTTTTTATTTTGTCTTGCTTATATTAATCTGCATCAAATAGCAAGTATTTACCGTTAAGATGAGCTCCCTCTGTGAATTGTGTAGATAACCTCTCTGTTAGTGCACAGAAATTTTATGGGAAATTTGGGCAAAGAAATTGTTGGCCTGGAAACTCTTGAATCAATTATCAGAGATTCTTGTGCTGCTATTTGCCTTGGATTTTCTCAGTTTATGAAGTCAACCTCTCAGTCAACATTTTTCAAAAGTATTCACTGAATTCAATATATTGTGCTATTGGGAAATCACCAAAATTTTACTACCAGAGCATAAAAAAATAAAAAAGGCTTGTAATATGCACAGTTACATATGCATAGCTCAGCCCAGGCATTTTATTTTCACTAATCGCTTTAGCCATGCAGAAGACAGGGGTGTTTTGATGGGGCACTTTGGTTAGCAGATCTGTGTTGTTTTATTTCTCTCCTTTCCATCTTACATGTTCTTTGGACAAAAGTCAGGCCCCGCTGCCCAAATAGGTAGCCCCAGGGCACTACGTGAATGGATCTGGTAGCTCAGGTTCTTCCACTAATCCGGGTCAGCATCCGTCCCAGACACAGGCTTTATCCTGCAAGTCTCTATGAGGACGTGCAGCAGGAAGTGCCAAGTTATTATCCTCCTTTACAATTCTGAGTGAAGTCTACAGAAGGATGCAATAAAGTTAATTACTGGGCGTTGTCTTTCACTTGGAGGTAAATCTGTGGCTTCTTGGGGCTTACTTCTTTACTCGAGGGGAAAAAAAAAAAGAACATTATCAGGCACTAAGTATATCTATCAAAACAAGGACTGGCATTCATGCAAGCAAGGACCTGAGCTATACACATAGAAGCACACCATCATTTAGGTTGGAAAAGACCCTTAAAATCATTGAGTCCAACTGTCAGCCTAACACTGCCAAGTATATGCCCATTTTAGCTTTCTCTCCATGACTGGAAAAGAATAATTTTATAAGAAAGTAGAGTGACCTCTGGGACACAGAACCACAGTTTTTTGAACTTTCTGGTCACCTTATGCCTTTCACTTACGTATAGCACTTTATAGGATCATAAGATAATTCATGTTAGAAGTTCCACTCCATGCTCAAAGCGCGCATTGGAAGGCTTTTCTTAGGTCCTCCCAAAGCCTCTCCTGCTCTCTTCTTCCCTCTTTTCCCTTCTGCCTCTCTCTCCTTGCGCTCATGCTAGCTTTGTTGCAAGTCCTCCTGTCGCACGCTCCATGGCTCTCAACTGTTTTGCCTTGTCATCTTTGGTGTAGGTATGGGTCACAGCCAGATGCAGATCAAGTATGTGAAGTCTGTGAAGTCCTCAAGGGCCTGAATATTCTCCAAGTGAAACTGAGCAAGGACAAATGCTTAAGCAGGAGGATTTTCCTCAGCCCTGGCAAAGCAGCTAGTGCCAACCAAACAACATTTCTGTAGTGCTAGCAGCCTTTCCAGATTGCATCTGTTTCTTTGTGCAGTATGTTAAATAAACGGGAAGGACTCACCCTTCCCTCCCTCCCCTGCTGCCTAAGAAGTCAGGTAAGTGCAAAAAGCTCATGTAGATGTTGCCTTGCAGGTGTCATGGATGGACATGTCATGGTGGTCAGTGTCATCTCACCCTGGCCAAAGACAAGCACGCACTTCATTGTGGAAAACATCCAAAGAGTCTGGAGAGAGGAACCAAGAAGAGAAAGTGAGATTTGCAGCTTAGTCCTCACATGTAGAGCTAAAAATGGGAAAAGGGAAAGAAGAAGGGAAAAAAGGAAAGGGGAAAGGAGAAAAGGGAAAGAGGAAAGGGGAAGGAGGAAGCATGAAACATGGATTGGAAAAGCTGCTCTTATCATTAGGTGTATGCTGGAGTCAGGGTGAGTAACAAAGTACCATTATTGCCAGGGTTTGCACCATGGACTGGATCTCCTAAGAAACCGGTAGTTCCCTAATGCAGTCTTTTTCCTTTTGGCCATTTCAGACTTTCCTAGTTGTAAACACTGATAATTCTAAGATGTCTTACAGGGTTTACCCAGAGAAGTGTCAGAAAACACATTCCCAACATTGAAAATTTGCTAATATTACTATTTAATAGTATTTGAGGATTCTTGAAAACGGTTGGCTCTAACAGTTATCTGTATATATCTGGGGTATCCAGAAATACCACAGAAACAGTTTGTCTTTTGATCCTTTTTATTTGGAAGTTTCTCTGGAAAACCATGGGAAGCATGCTGAGGGTCTCTGCTGAAAATGTACTTAATGCATGACTTAGTTGGCCAACTTAACCAGCTAATCTCCTTTGATTCCTTTTACAGTCAATGTAGAGAAAGAGATAACCTTGGAGGGAGAGAAGAGTAAACAATTAGTTGAGCCAAGCAAGTTAATGCTGAAGCTGTAAATTCATGAAACTAAAGTCAGGTCGTTGGTAACCATTGTCAGCAATTGGTAATCATTATCATGGTATTGCTGTTCAGTGGTCTACATGAAATGAGAGTAAGTAATGAGAAGTTACACTATAAAAATACCTTCCTGTTTGCCATTTTAATTTTTATTGACTCACCAGAGGTGCCATAAACTGTCTATACCTAAAACATCAATAGAATTTTGTTGACCATCCTAGGTGTTTCTGTACTCATTCTGCTACTTACAAAACAGAAGGTGAGTCTCTGAGAAGTGAAACCAACTAAAGAGATCTTGTTTAGTTGGTGAAATAGGAAAGGAAAACAGGATGTGGTGTATAACATTAATTTGACATATAAGTATTTTGGTTACTGTTATTTAGGCAATAAGGCAACAAAATGCTGGGCTATATTATTTGTTAGAATAGTGTGAAATGTGATTTAAACTGTATACTGTGGGTGACTGAGGGTGATTCCTTTCTCCAAGGAATATGACCAGATGTTTGATCCTCATAATACTGGCAGTAATGAAATTATGTAAATGGATTCCTGCTTACTACAGCAGCGAGGTATCCCAGGTGTGCTATTGGATACCATATAGTGTGTAGCTCTAAAATAAATTGTAAATTAGCTTATGAGAGTTACAAAACAGGAGGAAACGACACAAATGAGGAACAGTTCTTGAAATCTTTCCCTAAGATGATACCTTAAAATGCAAGCCAGCTCATCTTGTTCTGCCAGGCCGAGGAGACCGTGAATATTCCAGGATTAATATATTTTTAGGAAGGGCTGTTGGAAGAGTGTTTTTTTATTTTGGTAATCAAAATGCTAGTGGAATGTTTCTTGTAGCTGATGTCTACTTGTATCCAGTGGCATAACCCCGGAGGAGGTGTACTGAAGGGAAGGAGGGAGCAGTAATTCTCCCACCCCGGTTAGTTCTCTACTGCCTGCAAGATGCAGGCACTCCTTTGCTTTCACTTGAAGACGACCTTGCACAGACATCTGGACCTGCTCTAGCCTACAAAGGGCTAATTTATGTACCTCTTTGGCATTAGAGAAAGAATTTATGCTGGTGTCCAAGCTGGACTTCCACTCTTAAGAAGGAAACGCATTCAGTTTTCACTGATGTGACATAAGTTGATACGAGAAGTATCGCATTTAATAACACAAAGGCTTATTCACTGCTGTGCAATCCATTGAACAGCCAGACAGCAGATGGGCTGCAGATTTACAATTACCTGCCATAATTTGACTTGCAACTTATGTGGTTCCTTATGTGGATAGCAGAAAGCTATCTCTATTTTATTAGGGTTTTTTTCTTATATTTCCGTTATTTTTTGGCCCAAAGAGATAGTACTTCACATTCCACAGGATACATTATAGGACTGGGGAGGTGAGGAGGGAGCTTTCCTCTTTTGCTTATCAATACCATTTCTTAACTTACAAAAGAGAGATTTTTTGGTGTGTGGAAAACAAGAATGTGCTAGCCCATAGTCCTGACATAGTTGGTATGTGAAGAACATGTATAATAGCCCTGATTTCCAAACATGACAAGTTCTCTGTAACCATTACTTCATCATTAGATCATTCACTTCATCAAGAAGCAATTTTTACTAATAATTGCCATAAAGAAATGTCTGCCATACGTTCATTCTTGTATAACTGAATTCCTTATATTTAGAATAGGGAATAAAAATAATTTCCTGCCTTTATATCCACCATCTGCACATTCATTTCTTATTCAGCATCATAGGTAAGAAACTATACCGTTATTTAATGTTTGGTTGCTAGACCATAGTAATTTCTTTGACAAATTAATGTAAAGTGTAGTATTTTCATAAATACAGCACAAATCCAAATGTTTATGAGAATAATAGCTATTAGTAAAGGCTTTCAAGTCAAACTTACGTCAATCTTTGTACAAGGAAATTACTAACAGAAACTGTTTATTATCTTACCTCAGGGGTCATAAATAAAAAAGTCTGTCAAATTCTAACCTGCAGCATCGTTTTAACTATCGCGCTTGCATTGTTCACGTTGCTATGCTGAACAGCCATGGATCAGAGCAATAGAGTCTGGCACCTAATTATTAAATATAAGTAATTTGAGATCAGTCAAAGAGCTCTGTGCTTGTTCTGGGCAGATGTAACACCTCATGAACTCTTCACAGACAACCTGGTAATGAGTCACGAACACTGGGCAATAGGTTAAAATAATATCTTGATTCTGATCTAGGAAAACTGAGGTGCAATATTGGTTAGTATCATCTGTCTTCTGCGCATATTTGTCCTTAGGTGATTTAGAATTTACCTCTGACTATTTTTGCTCTTTTTTTGCTGTAAAAAAATTCCTTGCTGTTAGACACCTCCAGCCCTGAAGCAATATGAAAAGGAAAGCTTTAGGCAGGGTATATACATTCCTCTCATCAACAGAAAGACATTAAGAGCAGCACTTCCTCTGTTCACAGGGCAGATATTATTGGTAGGATCAGCAACAGAAAACTAGAGTATTGTAGAAGCTTAGTCCTAGCCACAGGAGGTACCAAATGCTTAAAAATGCAGCGCTGCAGACTATCTAAAAGACAGGATGGTGACACAGGAAAAGAAAATATGACAAGAATGGCAGAGAAGCAGAGGGACAACTTCATTCAGCTGTTACAGGAGAGGCTGTGAAACCAGAGATGGAGAACTGTCCCCATCTCTGTGGCCCCAGGCATGTAATTTAATCCCTCCTCTTACTGCTCTGTTGGATAGTTCACCCAGAAGGGGCCCAGCAAGTAGCATGGGTCTGCAAAGCAGCTATCACAAATGGCCCTGATTTTACTTTATGATCTTAAAATACACGTAAATTGTGCATCCACACGAAGAACTAGCGTATTGCAGCTCTTCCTACCCATACGCCCGGAATAAATTTGAGATATGTTTTATCATTTATAAAATTAGCATAATGCTCACATCTCTACTCAAAATAACAGTACATAGGATTTTCTGGTATTTGTTCCTTCGGTTTCAAATTTTTCATTCTAGATTTCTCTATATGCTTCCTAGACCTGTACAAGCCTAAAAAATAAAAAGTCCTTACTGAAAAGCCAGAAAAGGAGTGTTGTTTTTTGAAGCTATTTATTAAAAAATATCTCCTGTACTTTGTAAGCCTCTTGCTTGTCCGTAAAATTCAAAGTTTATTAGAATAAGGAGAATGCTGAAGTGGATTTATCTGTGACTATGATAACCTACGATAATCTTCTCCCGTGTAGCACGCTAGGCAAATACTAGGTGATAAAGATTTTCATGTGTAGTTTCACTCTCATGCAAGTTTGCTATTCTTTTAAGAAATCTGAATCCAAAAATCATGAGATTGGCTTAAAGATTATGAGGTTTAAAGAAAGCAATACCTTTTGGTGCTTTTTCACATTTTGTTTTTTCTAGGAAGTGCTCAGGTAACATTTTTAATCTTTTCTCTGAAACTGTAAAAGCTGGAAAGCTACACTCAAAGGAGTGAAATATGAGCTTCTCGCCTCTTAAAACATCTCTGGGATTTGGATTTTAAGAAACACAGCAGTAGAGCACAAGATTTAGGACAAAACCATGAGAGTTTGCCAGGCTGCCTGTACTCAGCCAGCCTGTTTTTTGTAGAAGTCATCTGGCAGAGTAAGCACTGCTGAAAGAGCTAAATAAAATGGTATGAGAACGCTGAAGGCATAAAGATGGAAACATGGGAATGTGGGGGGTGGGGTGTTTCTGAGTTAAGCACTTGCTAGGAGAGCCTAATGGGAAGTAATGAGAAGGAAAGTGGGGGAGTGGAGCAAAAGTTGTGGAATGAGTGAACCGATTCTTGTTAAGTTTATGGCCAATTAATGTTTGCCATACTTGGGAATCAAAAGTTTAGCAAGGGTTTCTCTATATTAAAGGCAGTTCTTTGAACAATAGAGCCCTTCTTCTGCAATTCACAGCTGTCAGAGATCATTTCACTCCCTATATAATTCAAAAAAGTGATGCCTTTAATTGGCAGCATAAACACTGTTGGGCTAGTGTGTACTGAGCTTGATTTAGATGCTCAGTGTATGGCACAGTTTGCATCTGTCAGGATTTGTAAGGAAAAGCTGCATAAATAATTCTAGACTCACATTTGAGAGCCGGCAGGAATCCGACAGGATTCCAAAACATCACATACACTGGCTTTAAAATGACGTGAGCCAGGATAGCAAGAGTTAAAGGTGAAACTCTATCCCAAAGACCCTTTCCCAACAGCGGCTTCCCAGGTGAAGTGCCACTATACATGGCAGGGCTAGCATGAGATGGAATGGCACCTTAACCCTGTATTTTCTGCCCTTTTTTACATTTATTTTACCCTTAACATTTTAACACAATCTAAGTTTAATTCACTAACAGGGTTGATGGTTTGCTTGCTTGTCTGATTATACTGCTTCTCATAAAACAACTAGCAGATAAGAAGCACGGGCCTGTGTGTTACTCCTCCCATACTATTTTGAATTGTATTTTTTTGGTGTCATAATGAAACCAGAGGTGTATCTGGACCATTCACTCTGGGAGGACTTCACAGCACAGGCAGAAAAATGTTAGTAAAAGAGCGTGGAGTCGTTGAACACACTGCACCTGCAAATAGCCTGTACCTCAGGTGAGGTTCATTTGATGTCCAGGTACAATCTGGAGCTCTCCAAACTGCAAAACACCAAGATTGCCGTGAAATCCCTGAGGGATAAAACTAGGATTTACACAGACTGAGTTTTGTTCATAAAACAAGCTATATTTCAAACACAAGGAAATGTTCAAAATTAGCGATGGCATTTAAGGAACAAACTCTTGTTTATTCTTCCTTTTCTGTTGCTATGTGTTCATGTTACAAGCACTCGTCCTTCGCTGGCACAGATCAATATGGCAAAGTGAAAATCCACTCAACAAAGGCAGTTCGCCTCACAGGAAAAACTCATTCATTAATCCAACAACACTAGCTGCTTTTGTAAACTGTAAGTATAGCCTATCAAAACCAAAAGACTCAAGAATGCTTGAGTCCAATGTACTCTCAGTATCATTAAATCTCTCGAATTTGCTCCTGAAATCAAGTTTCTCAGCTGGTGACATCTCCCTAACTTACTTTGCCTCACTTCTGTGAGGCATGATATGCTAAAGGACATGTGGGGAAGTCATTGTTAGTAGAACACCCTCATTTTAGGGGGGACAATGGTGAGAAACTATAACAAAAATCCAATAAAACCCCCCAAAAATGGAAAAGTGAGAAATCTGAATCTCCTGAAAACGAGTTTTGTCCTTGGAAACTGATGTATATTGGCTTCATTATCCCAAACTCGCATTTAGAGCTGAAACACTGCGTTTAGTGATTCAAGCTGTTATACCAACCTCTTTACTGTTTAGTTTCTTTAGTTTAGTTCCTGCCCCAGGAAGTTGCAGTTCAGCAATAGACAGAGGTCATCAGTGAGCAGGGAAGGTATGGTCTGCACAAAACAATGAAGTTTTCAACAAGCATCAAAGGGTTTTAAGAGACATCAGGAAATGAATGAGTGGGGACTTTGCCTACGTGAGGGAGGACAAGGTTTGGGGAGGCTGCATGATGCAAGAGCGCCCCACCGCATGGAGATGCTTGTTAAACAGGTGGGCTTGTGCAACATGAGGATAGTTGGATGAGGCAAAGGAGACAAAAAGATTTACTACAGAGCACTGAGCAATGTGTTATTGGAAAGCATACTACGACAGGAGGTTGGAAGACAGGTCTCAATACTTGCATTGCTAGACAAATATAATCTCATTAGTCACTTTGGAAATGGGAGAGGAAAATCAGCCTAATGATACGGTTCTTTTAGGCATTGGAAAGAGTGAGAGGAAAATCACAGAAAAACCCCTCTGTGCAGAGGACAGAATCGCTCACAACACCTCATATTTCTTGTGCCTCATAATTGTTCTGTTTCTTGCACCTTATGCTCACTTATCCAGGCACACTGTGCACCACAGCACAGCTATATCCCAGTCTGCCTCAATATATAGGTTCTCTTCACCTAGAAAACCAATTCCCACTGTGTGGAAAAGACCAGATTTCTCTCAGGCTAAGAGTTCCTCTTGAAGCAGCATCAAATAAAGCCAAACATCAATTTTTTTCATTAAAGAAAATGTTTAGGAAAACAATTGTAGCTCAGAAATCTCTTTCGAAAAAGACTATCTGAATATGAAAAACTTGTAATCATATTAATATAAAAAAGTAATTTCAGTATTTAATTTGTCATTTTAAATAATAACATTTGTTGGGATCTGGCATTGCACTTTGAAGAGCATTCCCAGCTGAAACAGTGATTTGAATCTAACCTGAAATGGGGATCTTAGTTTGGAAACGCTGCCCCCTTCTTTAGTTACACTGATTTCACACTCATCTCTACAGAATCCTATATGTCCATGATTTACATTGACATGGAAGACTAGTCAGTAAGTGTTGAAGAAAGCAAGCCTGGAAGTATCAGTTGTTTGCACCTTTCATGCTCTTTTAAAACAGAACCTGTACGCCAGGTACAGGTTGGAGCAGTGAGGCATTAGTTGTTTACAGGCACTTTCTTGACATTAGGCGAACAGGGTTTTTTACAGGGAGGAGTCAGGAATGTGCCCTGTGAGTAAAAACCCCTTTCTGATTATGGAGCTTCCCTTTCAGAAAAAAAAAAAAAAAAAGAAAAAAGAAAAAGAAATCCTACAAGTAAAACATACTGAAATTTCTGCAGTGTCATATGCAGCTCTAGACATTTACTAGTAGGAGAGAATTGTACCCTTTAAATCAATTGCTGTTTTTAAAGAGCTGGTTGCCTAGATGAAATGCACTGAACACTGGAACTTTTGTCTGCCCAGAAGTGCAGTCTACAGTTACCTGAACCAGGAGCTTATTAACAGGGCTAAGAGATGCACATCAGGGTCAGTCTCCCCAAAGTGCTAAACACCTTCTGACAGGCATTCAATAACTTTTGCACAATTCAAAAGAGGTGTACAGCATCTCACAGGAGCAAGTAACAGGAATCTAGTCTCAATCCCCAGAAAGTAAAATGGAAAGTTCCCCTGGCCTTGAGTAGGATCTGCAGTTGGTGTAAAAATTCAGAAGCGCTTGTACAAACTTCTCCAAATAAAATCAGTTAACTTATTCCTAAAATTATGAAGTGAAGCCAAGCTAACTGCACCTGCATAGTCCTCACATGAGGAAATTCAGAACAGTGCTGCTCTTGCAGTTGATCAGCCTCACTGCACCTCTATCCTGGTGTGAAATACGGGGGAACTTTATTATGCCTTACAGATCCTGCTCTCAATTAAGCTGAGGTCAGTCCTTAACAGTCCCATTGTTTTCAACGATCTTAGTCCAGATTTGCAAGGGTGAGACTGGGACCTATGCCTGAGGAAGTTTTATGATCTTATTGTCTTGTACTTTCTAGTGTCAAGAGTGACAGAGGCAGATTCCTGGAATGATTGCACAGGTGGTGTTAAATAGCCATTAGCAGACTACAGGCATGGCTTAAAAGTGATTACTTGTTCAAAGGAGTGGTTTCAAAATAAGTAACTGTCAAGGAAGTATTACACCTTGTGTGGAAAAGAGGAATGTGATGGAAAAAATGCAGCCTTAGTACATATCTCATTCTAATCTGCATAAGGAGAATTACCAATATCGTAGTTTTGCAGCTACAGGGATCCTTAATTTTGCTGCCCTAGTTCTCTTTCCCTGATTACTTACCAACAATAAGCATAAAATGTTTAGCTATGCTTTTGAAACTTTCTGTCAAACAGATTAATGAACTCTGTTGTGCCGGTGCTGAAGGACTGCAAAAAAAAAAAAGTCTTATAGTTGCTTGGCACTGAAACCCATGCAGAGGCTAAACCTCACAACAGCATGACGATGGAAAAAAGCCTTATGGAAATGCCTGACTCCCTAACACCCCACAGTCTCTCATTTGGCAGCTCTTAATCCCACACCCACTGTATCAAACAAGTGGAATCATGCTGAAGAGCAGTTTTACTTTGATGGGACTAAGGAAACCTTTCTCACAACAATGAAGGCTTCCTAAAGAAAGGATTAGGAACAAGGGGAAAGGAAATGAAGTCTTGTGCTGCCACTCATCATTTTTGCCGGTGGAAAACAAGAGAGTTCGCTTACTTAGCTAAGCTTCTTGTTGCATGTAATTTTCTTAAATCTGATTAGGATCATTTAGGCTTTTCTAATTACAGCAATCTGAGAAAGCTGTGCCCACTACCTGTTTACCTAGGAGCTTTCTTCTCTCCTTTTTTCCCACATGCAGTAAAAAATGAAGTTCTTGTATATGGCTAAAAGAGGCAGAGACAAATTTTGCATCCGTCAGAAACAGCAGTAGAAGGTTGTATTACAGAATTGTGGAGGCACCATGCTGCCAGTTTTCAGACCAACCCCATGAGCTGTACCCCTAGAGAAGGCAGACCACACATTAATCCCAAGTCTCAATGTCAGTGAATGGAGCTCCTAACACCAGTGATGCCACCAGAGCTAACCCAGGGCCTTTTGAATCCTAGGATGCCTTAGGCTTTGCTCAGACTTTGCAGAGTTGGGCTTTATGTGTTTTTGTCACTGGATGACATGATTCTTGTGGCATTACTTTGTTTTTATAATGCATTCCTGAACCAGCAGTTTCCAAATATAGCTTCATTTCACCTATACTCTCTGGCTTCGGGAAAATCACTCTTTTCTGCTGTCAGGAGTTGGGCATGATGAAAACACGAAGCTCCCAAAATCTTTTCCTTCTTTAGGCGTACAAGTATTAAAGATATATTTGCAGCTTGGCACATGAAGTAGGTACATAATTCTGGTAGAGATTCAATAAGAAATAATGAAATCCCATGTAAGGAGACAGGAGGTAGTGTACAACTTTGTTCGTAAACCTGTTTTTAACCAAAGAACAGCTTACCTTTTCAGAAAAAAGGATTGACCCTGTGTCCTCTTTTTCTTCTGGCACCTGGGTCAGGGAGGAGATGAAGCCGAATACGAAATTTAACACTTAAACATACGAAATACTATTTTTTACAAAACTGTAATCTGTTATCTTATGGATAAGAAGTAGAATGTGTTTTGAGGGGATGATTCAGCACTCTTCTCTCTCAGAAAGCATTGAACTGGTATCCCAGCATGGTACTATTTCCAGGTACAGCAGGGAGCATTTTTCAAGCAACAATTTACATCTAGGCTATTCATTGCAGTTAAAATGCTACTAAAATACAACCATAAAGAGCTTCTGGTAAGGTTCATGCTTGATAAAAACCATAAATAATTGTGTCTGTTAAATATTAAAAGGTCATTTTGGGTTTTTTTTACAAAAAAAAAAGGAAAACAGAAAACACTTGGAATCTTAATAGCTATTTTATACACAATATGAGGCCATGGAGTCTCTGCCACACTTTATTGAACCAAGCTGATTGACCAAGGGCAACCAGCTGTCTGAGGTGACTGACTGATAATGGTGATAAGGATAAGTTAGGTGATGCAGGTGATTCAATCTTATTACTCACTCACCAAGTCACATGGAGCAGCTGGGGACAGTCACTTCTACTTTCCATGGCCGGTCATGTGGATGGGGCAAGGTCTCAAGAAATTCAAGGACCAGGATGAGTTTGGTCTGTGTTGCTCTTTAAGACACTCTGGTGTGTGAAATACTGTAGGTTAGAGCCCAAGCACTGTAAAAACCCCACTAGCGTTATCTGAGAGCCTGAACAGGGCAGGACAGAGCTCAAGTGATTTTGCAAGTCACAACTTGGACCAATCATAGGAGGCCGATTTGGGCACCCCAGGACCAGTCATGTTATCTCTTATTCTATGAACCAGGTAGAGATGGTTTTGTAGTCAGGATAAAAGGTTTTCTAGTTCCTAATGACTGTTATTGTCTGAGAAATGGACTTATATGGCGTCATTTGCTAAAAGAAATTCTTTCTCTTTCTAGTGTCACAGTAAACTAGTTGGCAACCCCTTTGTCATATCACAGCAGTCCACAAGCAGACACTCTTCTGACCACACAAGGAAAGGCTGGAATCCCCACAACTGTTTTTTCCATGTGTGGCAAGCTGGCAACCAACCACGCGTCCTTGACACTGCATGTCACATGGTAGCACAGAAAGAGGTTTGTTTTCTCACCAGAAAGTTCAGCTTATGCTCCTTGCTGCTGAGAAGTTTGTGGCCCAGATTTCCAAGAGATTTTGCACCAGAAGCATCTTCCTGAAGTACTGTCTGGAACTGGCTGCCTCTGTGTGGTGAAAGGGTTTGTGGCATAACTTAGGTAATAAACACCTCTTTCTTCTCTTTTTCTACTGTTCACGTCCAGAAATGGCAGGAAAGCCTCTTTCCAGCAATATCAGATATCTCTCAGGTTTTTGTTATTATCATTATGGGTTTTAATTTGACTTGCTGAGTATCCCTTTTGGCATTCAGTTTTCAAGATTTATTCAAGGATCTTTCAGTCCAACCATCTCTCTCATTGCAAGTTCTTGATTCTCAAATGGAATTTGCTTAAAAGGCTAAGTTATAGCACTTATTTTGTAATGACACACTTTATTTTTTGTGCTGCTTCCTGAAATTCAGAGGTCAGTAAGGACAAGGAAACTGTAAATACAAGTAACATCAGTTTGAGCGTGAGTCAGATATTCCCTTTGTTAAAATAATCTAATGATAACAATATGTTCCTTCCTTAACTCAAGGCAGAAGATTCCAACTATATAATGAACTCCTTGGTGGCTACCTGACCTCTTGCAGTGGATGAGTTCCTTGGCTAAGGCACAACTATTAGATGTTTGCAGGAGGGCATGAGAATGTATCCTCAAGGAGAAGATACTTCCTAAGATACAATATCATCCTTTTGCCCAGACAAGTAAGAGAATCAGAGCATGCCTTTGATGTTGTCAGCTTTGGCTTCATCCCTTTAACTGCTTCTGAAGATGATCCAGCTTCCTCTGGATTGCATTGGACGTGGGTTTTGGACCTAACATTTGGACACTAAACTTTTTATTTAATTTGGAAGATATTAGACACCACTCTTTATGCAGCACTGGAGGAAAATAGAGTCCGAGAAAACTTTTCCATATAGTTCTTAGTAACAGGGAATCCACAGAGGGAGGTCTGAGTGGGTTCAGGACTCGTGTACAAAATTAATGGAATCATAGAATAGTTTATGTTGGAAGGGACCTTAAATATCATCTAATTCCAAGCCCCATGCCATGGGCAGGGACACCTCCCACTAGACCTGGTTGCTCAAAACTCCATCCAACCTGGCCTTGAACACTTCCACGCATCGGGTATCCACAGCTTCCCTGGGAAACCTGTTCTGGTGCCTCACCACCCTCAGAGGGAAAAACTTCTTCCTGATATCCAATCTAAATCTACCCTCTTCCAGCTTGAAGCCATTACCCCTCATCCTATCACTACCTGCCCATGTAAAAAGTCCCTCTTCAGATACTGGAAGGCCACTATAAGGTCTCTCTGGAGCTTTCTCCAGGCTGCACAACTCCTACTCTCTCAGCCCATCTTCATAGCAGAGGTGCTCCAGCCCTCTGGTCATCTTCATGGCCCTCCTCTGGACCCACTCCAACAGGTCCGTGTCCTTCTTGTGCTGAGGATTCTAAAGCTGGATGCAATACTCCAGGTGGAGTCTCACTAGAGTGGAGAAGAGAGGGAGAACCACCTCCCTAAACCTGCTGGCCATGCTTCTTTTGATGCAGCCCAGGATGAGGTTGGCCACCTGGGCTGCGAGCGGGCATTGTTGGCTCACGTTGAGCTTCTCATCCACCAACACCCCAAGTCCTTCTCCTCAGGGCTGTTCTCCGTCCATTCTCTGCCCAGCCTGTATTTGTGCTTGGGATTCAAAATCAAACTGCATTGCTCTAGTATCTCTCAAAGATTTGCCTTTTCTCAGAAATACCTATCTACCATTAGACATACTGACTGCACAATTCACCTTGTTGGTGTGTGTTCACCAGCACTGTCATCTTAGAACTTTCCTGAATCCTAGACTTTCTTTCCCTACCAGAGTGACAGATTGCTAACAACACATATAAGATGTCCTATGTTCTATCAAAAAGCTCTGGACTTGCCAGAAGCCTTTCTGAGATTTGCACAGCCGTTGTTGCAAGTAAAGTTTGGATCGTGCAGGGACAGTTGAGATAATAACCAGCTGAAATATGTGTTCAGTGGAATTTCAGTAAAATTGGTAGGAATTTACAAGACACGAAAGCCATAAAAAATACGCAAAACATATTTGACAAACTGAACATTTCTGAGCTTTTTGGACATTTCTAGTTATCTCCTCATAACATGTTTCAAAGTTATTAATTTGCTCAAGTAAAATCCTGATTTGGGAAAGAGTTACAATTTTTGTATGTGAGGTTAGGTTAACTGATGAACTTCCAGTGATTTCAGTAGTATTAGACCAATGAACTCCAGCTGAAATATCAACACAGGCTTTGGAAAGTTCACTGATAAAACTACATATTAAACAGAAATAAGTCAAAGCCACTAAGTTTGATCTCTCCTATTGTTGCAACCTCCTTAAAATATAAATGTGCTTGGACCCTGAAACCTGGCTAATGCCATAGTATGACCTGTGGTCCAGCAGAAAACCTCAGATCTGTACCTCTGCAGCATTCACAAGTTTTAGCTATAGAAGCTATGCATTTTTGGCTACATCTTGCAATTTCAATGTTTCTATGTGCTCGGGTTGCAGGGTGTGCAGCTGTCATAGAAAACAACCTGTAAAAAGCCTGAACCATTTAAGTGCAGCTCCAATGTATTTAAAAGCAGCTTGGGACTGATTTTTTTCTTGCTTATTCTGGTTTTACATTGATGCTGTTCTCTTTAATTCTGTGTATTTCTTTTGGGGTTACATTAGTGTGAGTGGAGAATAAGGCTAATATACTTAGCTACATAACTTCCCAAAGGACACTTTAAGGTTTTAGCATGTATTCTTCTTCATCTTTTTTTTCCTTTTAATCCTCCCTAAAGCTCAAAACATCCGAGAAGGATGAACAGAGAAAGTTTGTGTAATGGGTGATCTTTCTTTAGATAACTTATCACTAAGACAGTGGGAGTTTTTTATTCCTTCCACCCTGTCAGTAGGAATTGGCTCCAAGATACGAGAGATTAGCTGAGCTTTAATGACAAAGAAACACAAACTAAAAAGAATTAAAAGAAAACAAGAGCCTTTACTCAGATCATGTTGATGGTAATTTTCTCATTTCTTCATCATTGCTACAAACAAACCTTTTAGAAATATGTATTAAAGAGGCTCTTAAGTAGATCCAACCTGTTGTACAGTTACTCACTTTTCAATATTTGCTACTTTATCATTAATGTCTCAAAAATTATTAAAAAACCACCTGGTTTCTTGATAGCTAATACAACATGTCAGAGACAAGTTGTTGCTGTTTTCTGCCTCTCTTTTTTCAAGGATGAACCATGAGGTAACAACAGAGGACTACAACTAGTCCTTTGTATCAGCAAAGGTTCGCAAAGACTCCTGGAGTTAAAGTTTCCCATGATTGCTCAGTTAATCAGGCCATTGCTTTTGTACTCACAGAGCTCAGGTAGTGTTTCTGACCGCTGCATAATTCAAATTACTGGAACGCAGTAATTCTCACACCAAAACAATGCATCTGGAAATACAGCAGCTCAGAGCAGCTGCTGGGCTGCCTCATTAAACAGCCATTTGACTGAAAGCAGCCAGATGGATCCTAGTACTTACCCTGGCAGGTAGTGGCAGCTCTGGATAGCTGTAGGACCTGAGCTGAAGAACCTTGCAGAAACATTAACTCAAATTAAGAGCAGAAGTCACCTGAGATCTGCAATGGGTGCTTTGTTGTTTGGAGGTCACAGATATGCTACTGAGCTGTTCTGGGGGAATGCTAGTGATGCCACAAATTTCTGTGTGGAAATTAGGAAATGCTTGTGGACTCAGATACTTGAGCTGGTAAACATAAATGACTCCGTCAATTTAAATACCATTATACAACCAGGAAACAGAGACATATTGTACAACATGATTACAGGTGACCACATGATCTCTCAAAAAAAAAAACACCAAAATTTTGATTAACACAGCTCAGATTTTGAACACTGAAGAATCCCTAGCAGTAGTTTGTAAATCACAAGGAGGCAAAGAATTAAACATAGGAGGTACTGGGAAAGTAGTATGAAATAATAAATAATTTTAAAGACTCAGAATGCATATAAAGGTTTAAATGTTCATTAGTCTGTTCAGTATTTATTTTATATATATATATTTGTTGGTTATTCCTGACAAAAAAAAATATTTCCTGATCATTATCCAGCTCAGAAAGGGCATAAAGGCCATATACCCTATACAGTGACATATAGTTGAGGATATCCCTGAAACAGCCTTTCTACACCGAATAGTAGCTTTCTGAATCTCCTGGTGGAGGCAGGCGTTCCCCAGCATGGACCTAGCACACAGAGTTTTTTGAGCATTTGCACAGCTCCAAGACCATCTCACACTCACACGATGCAAACTCCCAACTCTTGTTAATGTAACTCAGTCAGTTTCATGTCTGGCAAGACCCAGCTTTGCCTACATAAGCCATTTTAGGGGTGACTAGTGGGGAGGGTTAGGTGCCGAAGCTTCTTCGGGATGGGCAGCCTGAGCAACACGGAGTAAAAGGGCTTGATGCGTGCCCCACCTTTCATCAGTCCACACCTGTGCTACTGCACTGGTGGCCCTCTGGGGTCATGATCTCCCAGCAAGCTGTCTGAAGTGGTGGGAAGGGTACCCACAGAGAGGCAAAGGCCTGAGCAGGGTCACTGGTGAAGCCCCAGGGCCAAAAGCTCAGGCAGGCTAAACAGCCACCCCAGCAGCTGAAGAAACCAGCCCTGTGGGTTGGCTGGGTCCATGGTGCCCTGAAGGTGCAGCTCATGGTCTCCTGCTGACAGCACTGTCCCACTGTGGCCCTGTCGTGGCCTTTGGAGAACAGGGAGCTCCTACCCAAGTGTGGCCAAGAGTATGGCTTGTAACTGAGGCTGCCACACTTGGCAAGGAACTCTGTGACCAAATCTCTGAACCCAGGGAGTATCTCTGGAGCTGAGAAGCAAAATTTTCTTTACAGATGCTGCAGCAGAGAGGACCCAAAACTTTCTGTTTTTCTTGGTCTTTTGTGTCAGGCAAGAAATGCCAGAAACAAAATAATATAAAATTACCTCTGGACCATCTTGGTGCATACCCAAAAATATGACAGCTTTGCTGCTAAAGCCAAGAAATGCCTCTTCATAATGGTGTGTGAACATCGGCAGCCACCAGCAGGAAGGGGACCAGCACAGGAGCGTAGTGCCTTGCAGGGGCACCCCAGCACCTCTGAGCTCAGCACCAGGAAACCACAGGCAGGAAAACACCAAGGCAGTCTTAAAGAACATGGCATTCCACTGCACAAGCTCATTTAAGCTTCCACCCTCTACCCCCGCTGACGGGTGTCCCGGCCATCAAGGCAGTTTGGAGGTTAATCATGAGTGTAAGAGAGTACTATAATTGGATGCAAAGGTCCGAACACTCAAAGGATAAAAAGCACTGTTCATTCCAGGAACATTTTAGCAACTGTTGACTGGTAGAAAGTAAACAGATTTCAAAAAGTGTCAGCATGCCATACCACTGCATGCCATTCCAAGATGAACATTGTTCCTAAATATATTTCCTGTGAGTGGAGGAGGAAAACAAATCTAATTTTAAAGAAATAAAACCAAACCAGATGTGCACAAGAGTATGTTTTAAGCTTTTTTTTTTTTTTTTTTTTAATAAAGGTTTTTCTTTACTTTAGACGTACCAAGTCAATAAATATAATCTGAGAGCTGCCATGGCATTCGTTACCACCCTATTTAGCACCCCTGCTATCCCATTTGCCGGTTTCTCAGAACATGTAACTGAGTGCAGGAATGCAGCAAATATTTAAAACTGATGAAGGCCTTTTAGATTTATCAAAACCACTTGTGCTTTCATGATTGTGCAAGGTGTGATGTTGAGCTTTGGAATATTATGAAGAAATAGCTGACAGTACATGTAACTCATCAGACTATTGCCAAGAAACATACGCTAAATGATCTTTACATTGAGGCCCATCTGTCTGCTCAGTTCACTGCTAGTAGACAGATCTCTGGAGTGGTTTTAGCTGCAATTAAAACTCCTGATTGACAGATCTCCATTTGTTAATGGTCAATGCCATTACACATACTACTCTATCATATCCAGTATTGGAATATGAATGACTCTAAGTCAGAAAGTACTATTGCTGGTCTCTGATTGGAAAACAAACACTTCTTTTAAACAGGAAAGAGCTTTAGGCAAGTGTGAATTTTTGCTCAAGTTCTTTTTTTTTTTTTTTTTCCACAGGTGTGAACGAGCATGTCAGTTCTTGCAGGTTGCCTTCTTTCCTCACTACTTGCTTCCTTCACACTGAGACTTTGGGGGTAGGGCCCTGCGATGCTAAAGGTACTCGTCTCAGAGGAGATTTTAATTGATTTTCAGATGCCAAAAACTGGTCAAATCGAACCACATGACACAAAGATGGAATTTCCAGATGCTTGCAAGGAAACAGGTATGGCAAGAAACCAAAGGCCACCAGAGGGAAAAAAAGGAAATGCAGAGTAATTCCCTTGCTGACCCCCTCGCACAAGTTATACAATACTTTTTTGTGATTTTTACTTCCTTCCCACAAGACAGGTCATACAGTCTCAATGCAAACATGCGCGTGTGCACACACGCACACAGGCACACACACATCATTACTGTTATGGCAACCATACACCCAGTCTTAGCAATTGCCCATACAAATGACTGTTTGTACTAAAAAGCCGTCTGTGAATTGTAATTTTGCGCACACTTACGGTAATAATGTGCAAATTACAGAAATGTACATTTATGAAGTTTTGACTTTCTTTACATCCATTCAGGCTGTGAGAGTGGCATATGGAAATTCCTATTTAAGATGCTCCTGTCTCTAGTAATAGCCAGAGGATAAGGATAAGGGAGAAGTGTTTCAGATGATAGTGTTATATTGGGATTCTGACTAATGTTATATTGGCATTCTGATTAATGTTATACTGGGAAGAAAGATGGAACTTTTTAACATGACAGAGCTGCAGGAGTCTGAGATGGGAATGCCAGAAGAGTGAGCTCTGTTAGTACAAGTCTGTAATTTCTTTAAAGTGAGAAGATTACTCCCTAATAAAGCACATGGCAACCATAAAGCTGCTGATACCATAGTCATTATCCAAAAGGTCAAGAATCCATTAGCAGCTGCCACTGCAGAAAGCCATAGGGCCAGTAGCTGCGAGACACAGCAGCCCTGGGGAGACCTGCAGATGACACAGAGCATCTGATAAGAATCAAGCTTTGCAAATTCTAATCCCATGTCCTGTGGTGGATAACATAGCCTTGCTGTTGATTAATGCTTCCCAGAGCTTGGTTCGTGTCAGGTGGCAATGGATCAATAGCTTCCCAGCTTTTCATGCAGCAGCTAAAGTCCTCGTTGAGATTTGCACATGCAACCACTAGAAAAAAGTTCCTGTTCCTGTGCTCTTGTGTTATTCCTTTTGATGGGTATGCTACCAAGTCCTGACTTCCATTGTGTGTTTAATTGCAGATGGCAGGATACAATTCCTTGCTGTTAGACAGGCAGCATACTGTAGCTGTTTAATGATCGCTTTGCCCTGCCCAGGCTTTTCTCTCTAGTGTACAAGAAGTACCTACACTGAGCTAGAAGCTCATTTCTCTTTTGCCGCCCCTTTCTCTCTCCTGCTCCCTCCCACCAGATTGTACAATTCAAGATGAGGAAGCAAGCTGGTATCCCTCCATGAACAAACAAATAAAACTTAATTCAAGCCCACAGCTATGATGGTGGGAGGCACTGGGAACAGGCGACTTTCTTCACCTGTCTGGCAAAGAAGCCTAAAAGCAAGTGGAGAAACAACGATACCTTCCTTAAAAGGAAAACTATACAAAGTGCTAACAAAGAGTTAAGCAAATTTGCATTACTGTACTTATGTGCAAGCCTAGTGTGACTGCATGCCGCCCCCGAGCAGTGCTTGGGTGGTCCCCTACAAATTCGTATGCAGCAATCTATTAGTGGTATCTAGCAGTGATTTATGCAGCTGTCAAGCTGCCTTCATCAGTACAAGTGAATTGTGGGCACCATCAACTAATGTGGACTCCTTCATAGTGTCTAAAGTAAACGAGGGCCAAATTAAAAGAAAAACAGCCCAAGGTACCACCCACTCATCTTCTCAGTTCTTTAATGACAAGTTCCCTCTACAGAAAAAACATACAGCTGCTCATATGAGACCACACTTACAGAGACCCCACTGTCTAATCACAGACAGCCTGTGAAAGTCAGCTTTCAGGGGCTTGGTTGGAGCAAGGAGAACAGGAAAAGTTGGCAGAGTTCCACCAAAAACTAAAACAGTATTGATGGCAAATAAAATTGACGCAGGACCAAATCAGTTAGTTTTCATAACAAATACTGATGCATTATTTTGTCAGGGAATAATATGAACCATCTGATGATGATATAATACACCCTTGTAGTGTGCGGCTGTGTCTTTGTTTTCAATAGGAACCAGTGTTATAATGTGTCCTGGTCCAGCCACAAACGCTAGTCCTAGCTGGCAGCTGGTCCAACCCAACAACCTTGGTTTTGCTACTCTGGGTGCACAAACACACTGGTGCTCTGCAAAGGGGCAGAACAGCATCCCTGAGTCATGTGTGGGCGAAATGCCAGTCCTCACAGTAATTTTTGACTAGTTTATGTGAAAATGGAGTGAGAAGTAGTTCTTGCCCAAAATACCATCAATGAACAAATGGATCAGAAAAGCAGGCATATGTACACATGGACTCTCACAGTTTTTTGGAAAAGATGCTTATATTTTATTCCAAGCTGAGAAAAAATTGTTCCTGGCAAGACCAGAAACTTGACCCCTCTGAGGCATAATTAATCATCAATGATTTTGATGTAATAGAAAATAATACTTTCTGCACAAAATTACAGCTTTTCCTTCGCAATTATACCTGAACTTACAAGAGTCTTGCTCTCTCTTGAGCCAACAGAATGGAGGGAGCTTGTGATAAAAGAGTCCACCTATGATTCAGCTTTACAAAGAAAGTTTTTAATGTTGCACTCATTAAGACAGCAGAATGAAGGAATAACTTGTGGACACTGGCAGGGAAAAGAGCTGTCCATAAGTAAAGTGTATAGTAACAGTCCCATTCTGTGCAAAATGGTCTAAGTCTGCACAACCTGGCTGAAGACTAACCTGTGCCTGACTAGGATAAGTGTAATGATCCCCAGTGGTTCCAGCCGGACTTTCATCAGACTGTAGCGTGTCCCAAAGCACAGCCCTGTAAGAATATGCCACTCACCTAGGATTCAAACAGGTGCTGGGTTGATATTGTCCTCAATCTTTTCAACAATTTGTTCTGAAGTCGACAGGAGGAGTGATATGTCATGGTGCTTTGCAGCATCCCTCCTGATGCAGTCGGCATGGCAAGGACCAACACCGGACACTGAAATGAGCAAAATGGTGCTTGAGCCAAAGTCCAGTGCTAGGCAGGTGGAGACAGTTGTTTTCACATTCATTTCACCAGTGCTGAACTCCCTGTACTGCCAGAGGCAGAAGCAGACAGGAATTAAGAATTCCTTGGTTGTCTTAATACTCATGCCGTGATTTTAGGAGTTTTGTGTCTATCACATTCAGACTCTGAGAACTTTTGCCACCAAGTACAAATGTCCTCAAAGGTCTGTACCCTGTGCTAATACCCTGCTCTTTGGGATGTTTTCTTTATCTCTGGCACTGAACGTGGTGTGAACAGCTGCAGGGGCCGCAATAGTGATTGTGATCAGCTTTCTCTTTTGTGATTCCCCTTTTTTTTTTTCATTATTGTTCAATCCTGAATTACTGAGCTTTGTCCTAGCCTGAAAATTGCAAGTATTTCTGTTCTCTCCCTGACGGGCCTCAGACATAGCAGCACAAAGGAAATCTCCAAGCCATCCTAATTTTAGAAGGCGCTCCTTTGCTGGACAGTTCCCCGGTGACCCGACACGAAGAGCAAAAAGGAGCTGGAAAAGACACTTGCTGCTGTTTCGAAGCAGGCAGAAGCGCTGACGGTTCCTGTCCCAGTGCATTTAGTGCGCTGCTAGAGAGGGTGGGGGGGCTGAGTATATGCAAACACCGACAGCCAAAGTCCGCCAAGAGCGTGGCCCACAATGGCCTTGTCCTCATTACGGAGACTAGGGGCAAAGCTGGGCAACAGCAAAGGGCTTTTTTTGCCATTGAATAAACGTCAAGCAATTTCTTCCAGTAGAAGGAATTCTGATGGACAAACCCTTTGCTTTGGCATTGATTTTGCTTTGTTTGTTATCAGATGTGTTTATTATGACTTACGAACTGAAGATAGCGCTTGTGGTCCTGCCACCATGAAGAGGCTCTCAGGATTGGCCAGATGTGGGTGGTTGCTACACTGAAATGAAAAAGAGCATGTCTGTGAGCTAGGTCTTGCAGGACGGTAAGAACTCTACCTTCAGCTGCAATTAAATACTCAGGAGCATAACCCTTTAAGTAGTGTTGACAGTAGCAGAGACTGTGTCTAGTTAGTGGTGATGGTTTCTTTATCAAGACTAGTGTCTTAGGCTTCCATTCAGAAATCCAGAAATCCAGAAAAAGTAAGACCCTCTCTGAGTGCCTTTTGCAGGCAGAATACTAAAACACATTGGTAACACTGTTACATGAAGGACAAGTTAAAACAGTAAAACATCCTTTTCCTTTGGCAAAAGTCTGTTAACTGCATTCTTGTATACAGTAATCAAATGACTTTCTACTGCATCATTTTCCTATTCTCCCACCATTACTGTATTTGTAAATACTTCATAAATGAGATGCTGAGAAGAGGAATTTTAGTGAAATCAGTCTGGCCTGTGACTAAACTATTGCAGAAGTCAACATGGAAGTGAGAGAGGTGCCTGCAGGACTCTACTGTACCCGACGGACATGTTCTGAGCAGCACCTTGCCACAGCCAGTGTTCCCAGGTGTCTGTAATGAAGAAGGCAGCCCTCATTAAAACCCACACTGCTTTACTTCTGTCTCCTGGGACATCCACAAAGGTCCTTTGCTGGAAGACATGAAAGAATGTAAGTTACATGGTTCCTGCACTGCCATGTGTCTGTGTGACTATTTACATGGTTTGTCAAGAGAAGCTGGTATACTAAATTTCAGATTTCATTGCTCATGCCTACCAGACCTGCAATACTGCAGAGATTTAAGAGTATACCCAACAATATGACCCACACTCTGGAAGATGAAGCCACATATTAACTTCATTTTATACTTCTTGGAGAACTGTGTTACTTGTCACGATTGTATTTATTCAGGTGTTCGTTCTTCTCCATGAAAAGAGAAACGGTTGGCTTATGCGGATGCCGCAAGTCCTATAAATTGCAATTTGGTGAGTTTTAAGCATGGTCTTAAACATCTTGCCAGGTCACGATTCTGAGAAACATAGATTCAAATTTTAATGACAAGGTAAATCTCTTTGTGAATGAAGAAAAGGGTAAAATGTGTGCTTCTGCATCGAAATGCGTCTATCTTTGTGTGAAGAGGGGACTAGAAGTTCAGGAGCATGTCCATATTGCTGATGGCACAACATTACAGACTCAGAAAGAGCATAGCTGTGCCAGCATCGAGCCATGCTTGGGCTACCTAGCCATCCTACAATGTAAGACTATTTAGCATGGATGTTCAGCCGTGCTAAAGTAGTAATACTGCCTGCAAGACAGTACAAGGCTCAAGCTAATTTGGAAGAGGTTCACAGATCTTTACCATGACTGCACTGGGTGGTGTGATGGCTTGGTTCTGTTAGAAGACATTAACAGCAGCATGAATGAGTATGTCCTAACCAGGAGTGTCCATATTAGAGCACAGAAAGAGAAGAGTAGTTAGCAGAGACAGAGTGAATCTATGGAACCCCTTGAAATTTAATGCCTTGGGGCATTAAATGGTATCAATGGTCCAAGGCAGATACAATCAGAGCTAATGTGGTCACAAACAACAAAATAAACAGGGAGATGCACTGGAAGGACCTTAAACAGATGCAGATGTCCAAAAGAAAAGGACTTCCAAGAGATTTGCTAATATTTTTTTTTAAGGGAAAATAATTTAGAGCACAGGAGAAAAAGTCTTACTCTTGGAAAGAGCACTCTTGGCGATGAAAACAGATGAAACGGATGAAAGTCTAACTGACCATGTTGAAGAGATCAAACTCAGCAGCACCAAAAGGAAAGGAGGGGTAAAGAGGGCTGAATTCAGTATTAAGTATGTTTTCAGGGGGCAGAGAAAGATGCCTAATGAGAAAAGTAAGGCCAGAAAAGTTTGTCAAAGTTTCCACACCAAACAATTTGTTCAGCCAGCAGAACTCTAAATCAGAGACTTTTTTATTTTTGGCACAAATGTAAATGAAACCTTCTAGTCAGGAAAACATTTTTCATTATGTGCTGTGTAACCTCCCATTTGTAGGGACATGTTACACCCAGGACTAAAAACCTGTCTAGAATGTCCTGTAAACCAGTCTAATATTAACCATAACAGTTCTATCAACATCTCATCTTCTGCAAATTCTCTTTATCATGTTTGTTTCCCACAACACCATACTCAAATGAAACAAGACGTTCTGGCAGCTTTCCAGCAAATGAGATCCATAAAAATATATTTTGCATGACTTAAAAATGGTTTGCACTGTCCCACTAAAAGCAGGCATACAGATAGATGGTTTAATCTGTTAAAAGGGCAGAAATAAGTTTGGAATTGTAAATTTACATCTGAATACAGAATACTTTCTTCTAAGAACTAGTTGTGCCTCAAAAGGCATATAAAATGAAAACAGGCTCCTAAACATAACTGTTTTATGAGTGTATTCCAGAGCAGCAGCAGGATGAGAATACCAAAAATAGTCAGCTCTGAGGGCTTTGTTAAGAAGCACTTTAAGTCTTCAATATGTTTATTATTTGCACCGCACCACACTCTCATGAAATAAACAGACAACTCTTAATTTAAAACATTTTTCTTATTGGAACAGCTACAGTAGGTCTCATCCATGTAAATATGTGCACGTATTTTTCTCCAACAGCTCTACGCACTAAAGATGCTGTCATATTTTGACAAACAAATCATATTTGGGTTGAACTCCAAATTCCTTCTCATAGTCATAACGTTATATTGTGCAATTCATGACCCCAACTCACAAGGACTTCCGCCTGGACTTTGGGCTGCTCATGCCTGGTACACTAAACACAAGGACGGATACAGTCAGCCCTTTGCCTCAGTCTCCCTTGTAACCCATCTCAGTCATTTTTAGGCAGATTGCAACACAACCCTTGACCTCAGAAGTGCCACCCAGCAGGAGCTCGATCCCCAAGCAAGCCATAATACTGAACAGCCTCTTGTTGCAGCTAGTACTGCTTCCTCATCCCATCGCATGGTGCACCAAACACAGTCTCAACCCCAATCTCCTATGTCAAAGATCATACAGGAAACTTGAGAGGCTGGTACTTATGAGAGTGAGGTTTATTTTCTGTTTCATCTCCCCACTGCCAATACCAGGGCACTTCTTCCACCTTCCTCCCTGCAAAGCAGACATGGCACCCCTCTGGGGTTTCTGTGATGTCCTTCAGCTCTCTCATGTAGCTCCAGTGGCACAGAACCACTGTGTATGTGTGACTATTTACAGGGTTTTGCAAGAGAAGCTAGGATGTTAAGTTTTAGGATTCATTGCTCATACCTACCAGGCCTGAGCGGTAGGTTCACAGCAGAGGGATCCCAGCCGTAGCCTAAAAGATCACCTGAAGGTAAGTTATATTGCTATAACTTAACCTAAACAGTCAACTTCACAGCAAAGCCTGTCTTTCTGTTACTTGATTTTCTCAGGAGCGCAACTACTTCCCCCATGCTGGCAGATACCACAATGACTGAAAAGATGCTGTTATGTTGGCCAAAAAACCCCACCCAAACATAAACCTAACATGAATGCCTTTTAATCAGTGTAGCTTGCTCTTGTGGGAAGCCAGTTTAAGCAGTGAAAGAAAACGTCTGCTACTGCAATAAAGGTTTCTGCAGACCTGAGGTGTTCAAAGGGAACTTTGCCTTAGCAGATGCGGATTGTCTTGCCATGCTGGAGAAGACCTGTCAGGACGCTACGGACACAGACCCTTTCCTGGATGAAGAAATGTTTTTTGTTTAAATCTGAAGCAGCTCAGAGAAGTAATGACTGATCCAAAGAGGCACTGGTTTCTTTCACAGAGATTATTTTAGTGCTTCTGCTGGTTTCAGAATACATGCAATAGTTATGTTGTCCAAAATAAACCAAGGCCAACCTCCAAGCTGCTGGGTGGTATTGCAGTACAAACATTTTGTTTTACATGGATGATCTTTTTTGCCAGAGTGTATCCTCTCCCTCTCCAAGCAGAAGCTGCATGATCAGCCTGAACAGTTGCAGGGACTGATTCACACAGCTACTGGCAGACCTTCCTCGGCCCCTTGATATGATCTAAACAAGAAATTGTCTTCAAAGTTAAACTTTCCAGTTCTTTTCAGCTCTTAGAAATGACAAAGAGGGTTAAACCAGCCTGGAGAGAGAAAAAAAAAAAAAAAGACTCATTATGCAACAGCTCCTGATTGTCTCTTAGGTTACACAAGGAAGCGCAAAGAATCAGACTTCCAGTTGCTGGCTGGGAGAAGGCTGGTTTAATTATTGGTGCTTTAAGCCATTTGGTTTTTTTAAATAACTTTCATTACGAAAAGCTTGAGATAGACACTTTCTGCTATATTTCTGGAGTGAATAGCTGTAGAAGAGGTGAGTGACAGCAAAATCTAGCAAAGCTTGAGAACTGTTTTGAAGTGGGAGTCACCTTCCCAGTCATGTCTCCAGCTCCATGCTGGGCAGTGAGAAGTTTTTCTGCTCTGGCAGGGGCTCATGTCTGGGGCTGAGTGCACAGGGGCAGCTCATCACTGCCAGTGGGATCTCCTACCCCTCTGGGGTACCTGCCTCCTCTGGGTAGGAGGTATAAAGCTCCACAAGGAAGAGGCAAACTTGAAATTTGGTGGGTACAGACCCTTGTTTCACTTTTGTGCAATGGAAGGGAAGATCACTGAACGCTCATGAGCTACTGTTAAAACCTGATGATCAGTCTTGATGTTCTGCGAAACTTGGAGTGAGGCAAAGACTGAAAATGTGTGTTAAAACCCATAATTCAGAAGACCTACTTAAGGCTTTTCAAATTCTGATGTTGATTTTTGTCATGTGGAAATGGTGCAGTACTGAATTAGCTAAGGCTGCTTCTCTAGGATGCTACGGATACGTTGGGGGTTATATTGTGTACAAAACAGAACAGTGTTTACTACAGACAGATTAAAAGCAAGAGTGAAAGTAAGTGTTTACAGTACAAAGACAGACTGCATTATGAAAGAGAGGAAACAGTATTTCAGTATCTGAAATTATGTATTCCAGTGTCTGTAAACAGACAATGGAAGGCAGTTAAAGAAATGGTATTACCTGGTCAGCCATGATGTATCATTTATTCTATTTCACTCCTACTTTCTCTCATCTCTCCTCCAGTCTTTTAGCTGCCAAGAGAATCTCCATTTTTCCTCCCCTCAGTCCACATGACTCATAATTGTTTACTGATATGTAGCCATGGAGCTGCTTAGCACATCACTGAAAAATATCCTCATGTCCACCCCACAGTTGAAAAGAATTATTTGTCAAAGATAATTCTTTGATACTAAAGACATTTTTCCAAATAATTTTATTTCAGTTTTATGTCTTTGTGGTGATAAGGAGGATGAAAGGATTGCCGTGAGCGTACATGCCTCTCAAATGTCATGTGGCAACTGAACATTAAAGAATCACAGAATCACAGCATGGCTAAGGCAGAGAGCAACCTCTGCAGATCATCTAGTCCAACTCCTGCTCAGAATAAGGTCGGCTAGAGCAGGTTGCTCAGGGCCATGTCCAAGGATGGGGGCACCACAACTTCTCTGGTCAATCTGTGCCAGTGTTAAGCCACCATTTCAGAAAAAAATTCTTTTCATACATTTAAGGAATTTGGATTTGTATCCATTTCCTATTGTCCTGTCACTGAACACCACTAAGAAAAGCCCGGCTCTGTCTTTTTTACACTCTGACATCAGGTATTTATGCAGACTGGTAAGATTCCCACTGGACCCTTCTCTTCCATAAGCTGGACAGTCACAACTCTCTCAGGCTCTCCTTGTATGGGATGCACTCTAGTTCCTTAATCATCTTCATGGCCTTTCACGGCACCTTCTCTAGTATTCCCATGTCTCTCTGGGAAACCCAGAACTGGACCCAACCCTCCAGGTGTGTCTCACCAGCTGCTGAGTAGAGGGGAAGGATCGTCACTCTCAACCTCCTGTCAATGTGCTTCCTGTGATGGGCCTTCTTTGCTGCAAGGGCACACTACTGGGTCATGGTCAATTTGCTGTCTACACCCAGGTCCTTCTTTGCAGAATTGCTTTCCAGACAGTAGGCTCCCAGTGTGTGCCTGGGGTTATTCCTCCCCAGGGGAAGGACTTTGCATTTTCCTTTACTGAACTTCATTAAATTATTTTGAGCTCATTTCTCCAGCCTGTCCTGGTCCCCCCGAATGGCAGCACCACCATCTGGTTTGCCAATCACTTTTCTCTGTTGTGCATCATCTGCAAACTTGGTGGGGGTGCACTCTGTCCCAGTATACCAGTTTTTAGCAAAGGTTTTAATCAGCACTGGTTCCACTATCAATGCCTGGCATACACCCCTAGGGACTGGACTCCAACTGGACTGTGTGCCACTGATCACAACCCTTTGAGCCCAGAAGTTCTGCCAGATTTCAATACATCTCAGTGGTCACTTATCAGCCCATACTTCATCAACTAGTCTATTAGGATGCTATGGGAGACAACATCAAAAGCCTCTCCTGGTGTCAAGAAAAACAACATCCACTAGTCTTCCCTTGTCCACTGAGCCAGTCATTTCATCATAGAATGCTATTCAGTTGGCCAGGAGTGATTTCTCTTTCCCAAGTCCATGCTGACTACTCCCAGCCATCTTCTAGTCTACCTAGGGATACTACCAGGCTTGCCCGTGACAAGCTTGGGATGGCATGCCACAGGGACAGGGTCAGGGCAGGTTGAAGGTCCTCAACCTGCTTCTTTGAGATGTGCTGGCTAAACCACAGCACACTTGAAGTCTTACAGACATGAGCCAGGGGTTCCTGAGGTAATAGGAGCTGAGAAGGAAACACTAGTGAAATACCTCAAAAGTGTTAATGGGTGTTCCCCAAAGAAGGTGACTCAGACAACAGCCCAGCTGAAATGCCTCTACGCCAATGCACAGAGCATGGGCAACAAACAGGAGGAGTTGGAAGCCACCATGCTACTAGAAAATTACAACCTAGTTGCCATTACTGAGATAATGGTGGAATGAATTCCACTACTGGAGTGCAGCTACCAATGGCTACAGGCTGTTCAGAAGGGACAGGCAAGGAACAAGGCATGGAGGCATTGCCCTATACATCAAGAAGGGGATAGAGTGTGAAGAGTTGTCTGAATAATAGCCTGAAGCAGGTTGAAAGCTTATGGTTAAGAATTAGAGACAAAGGCAACAAAGGGAACCATGTGGTTGGGGTCTACTACAGGCCACCCGATCACAGGGAGCCTATTGACGAAGCCTTCTTACCCCAGCTACAGGAGGCATCCCGCTCACAGGCTCTCATCCTGATGGAGGACTTCAACCATGCCAACATCTGCCGGAAAAGTAGCACAGTTTGCTGTAGGCAATCCAGGAGACTCCTGGAGTGCATTGAGGATAACTTCTTAAGCCAAGTAATAGACAGCCCCACCAGAGGGGATGCGATACTGGACCTCTTGGTCACCAACACAAGTGAGATAATTGGTGGCATCCAGACTGGAGGCAGCCTGGGCTGCAGTGATCATAAACTGAAGGAGTTCCCAGTCCTGAGGGGTGTGGGTCAGACAAAGAGTAAGGTCAGGATCCTGAATTTTAGGAAAGCAAACTTCCAGCTCTTCAATTAATTAGTCAATAGGACCCCCTGGCAAACTGGCCTTGGGAACAAGGGAGCAGAAGAGAGCTGGCAGATCTTTAAGGAAGCTTCCCACACAGGGCAAGAGCTCTCGATCCCCAGGTGTAAGAAATCAGGAAAGGACAGCAAGAGACCCACATGGCTGAGTTGAGACCTGCTGGTCAGACTAAAGGGCAAGAAAGAGACGCACAGGCAGTGGAAGCAGGGACAGGTATCCTGGGAAGAGTATAGGGATGCTGTCTGGTTGTGTGGGGATGGGATCAGGAAGGCCAAGGTGTAGACAGAACTTGACAAGGGACACAAAGAAGGGCTTCTACAGGTACATCAGTCAGAAAAAGAAGGTCAAAGAAAGCATTTCCCACTTTGATGAGCAAGACTGGCAAACTGGTAACAATGAATGAGAAGACAACTGAGGTACTCAACAACTCCGTCTTCACTGGCAGCCTCTCTTCCCACATCTCTCGCGTAGATGGACCACAAGACAAGGACTGAGGGAAGCAAAGTCCATCCCACTTTAAGAGAAGACCAGGTTTGTGACCACCTGAGGAACCCAAACATACAGAAGTCTACCTTCTGGGACCTGATGAGATGCACCACAGAGTCCTGAGGGAGTTGCCTGATGTAGCTGACGAGCCACTCTCCGTGATACTTGAAAAGTCATGGCAGTCAGGTGAAGCCCCCAGTGACCAGAAAAAGGGAAACGTTGCACCCATTTTTAAAAAGGGTAGAAAGGAGGACCCTGGGAACTAGAAACATGTCAGCCTCACCCCTGGGCCTGGGAATATCATAGAACAGATCCTCCTAGAAGCTATGTTAAGGCACATGGAGGATGGGGAGGTGATTTGAGACAGCCAGCACGGCTTCACCAAAGGCAAATCCCGCCTGGCCAACCTAGTGGCCTCCTATGGTGGAGTGACCTCATCAGTGGACAAAGGAAGAGCTGAATGAATGTTATCTATCTAGACTTCTGTAAGGCCTTTGACAGAGTCCCCCACAACATTCTTCTCTCTAAATTGGTGAGATATGGATTTGATGGGTGGATTGTTCGGTGGATGAGGAATTGGTTGGGTGGACACATCCAGAGGGTAGTGGTCAATTGGCTCAATGTCCAGCTGGAGACAGGCAAGAAGTGGTGTCCCTCAGGGACCAGTACTGTTTAATATCTTAATCAATGACATATACAGTGGGATTGAGTGCACCCTCAGCAATTTTGCAGATGACACCAAGCTGAGTGGTGTGTCAGCACCTGAGGAACAGGATGCCATTCAGAGGGACCTGGACAGGCTTGAGAATTGGGCCCATGTGGGTCTCACGAGGTTCAAGAAGGCCAAATGCAAGGTCCTGCACCTGGGTCAGGGTAATCCCTGGTATCGATACAGGCTGGGGAATGAAGGGATTCAGATCATCCCTGCTGAGAAGGACTTGGGGGTACTGGTAGAGAAAAAGCTGGATGTGAGCCAACAATGTGTGCTCGCAAACCAGAAAGCCAACTGTGTCCTGGTTGGTATCAAAAGTAGCATGGCCAGCAGGTCAAGGGAGGTGATTCTGCCCCTGTACTTGTCTCTCATGAGACCCCACCTGGAGTGCTGTGTCCAGCTCCGGACTCCTCAGCTGAGGAAAGACACGGACCTGCTGGAGCGGGTCTGGAGGAGGGTCACAAAAATGATTAGAGAGCTGTAACACCTCTGCTGTGAGGACAGGCTGAGAGAGCTGGGGTTGTTCAGCCTGGAGAAGATAAGGCTTCAGGGAGACGTTACGGGGGCCTTTCAATACTTGAAGGGGGCTTATAAGAAAGATGGGGACAAACTTTTTATCAGGGGCTGTTGCCATAGGACAAGGAGTAATTGTTTTAATCTGAAAGAGGGTAGATTTAGATTAGATATAAGGAAGACATTTTTTACAATGAGGGTTTTGAAACACTGGAACAGGTTGCCCAGAGAGGTGGCAGATGCCCCATCCCTGGAAAGATTCAAAGCCAGGTTGGACAGGGCTCTGAGCAACCTGATCAAGTTGAAGATGTCTCTGCTCATTGGAAGGGGGTTGGAGTGGATGACCTTTAAAGGTCCCTTTTAGCCTAAACCATTCTATGATTCTGCTCTATGATCCTTGTTCCTAATATATTTGTAGTCAGGTATCTGATTGTAATTGAAAGTTAACCAGAAACTTGAAAAATCAACATACTGTGCCAAAGAACTAAAATTATCTGGCAAGCAAATGATAACAACCTTTGTTAGATTGCTCAGAGAATTCAGGTACTTCCTGGGCTTCATGATTTTCACTACATGGTATGTCACATTAGTATAATATGGCAAGTTCAATTCAGTTTCTATAGATGATTATGTATTTTATTCTAGCTTCCATTCTCTGTGCTTCTCATGGGCTTTCTGTCCTGGACCAATACATCTTGGGCTACTTTCTAATTGCTCAGCTTCAGCTAGAAGACTGGAGAGTGTCTATGCAGTGGAGTAAGAAAAGCAGTGTGTCCTTACTAACATGTCTTCAAAATGCTCAGGAAGAAAATGTAATTTACTTCAAAGTAAAATATTGGATAAAAAATGAATTGGATAAACAATTGGATATTGGATAAACCATGGACAGTGTCTTTACTCTCCCAATTTAACACTTAGACACAATTACTTTAATATAAAATCACGTCTGCCACTCTCATTGTTACAAGATCCATTCTGGAAGGACAAGCATTTTCTGCAAATGCTTAACAAAATTTCATGTGCTTTTGAGAACCTTAGGTAGGATTTCATGGATTAGGAGTGGCCTTTGATGTTTAGCACTGTGGTATCTGAAGTGCCCATGAACATTCACCAATACACACTGTTACGAACTGTAAGCATTACAACCGTATCAAGGGCAAACGATTTTTAGGTATCTGTAAGGTATGCTGTAACTGCAGGAGGTTTCAGGCTTACAGCTTTGGAATGGGCACCTTAGCTCTAATCTAGGCATCAAAATCCATTTGGACATGATCCGAGATGTGCAGTTGCCTGTTCCTGCCACCAGCATGGAGACACGCTTGGATGTAAATAAGAACATGAGTAGGCTGTGCTTCCGCATTTCATTTACTAACAGCCTTTTTTCCCTCGCACACATAACCTAAGAAGTGCTTGGGCAATGCAGGATCCAAATGACTCTTTTGAAAACTACAGTCACAACATGCAAAGCCTTGCTTCGGAAATAAAAGGTAATGCATGCCACTAGAGGTCCTTCCGTGTGTTTCAAAGGATCTGGCCCTGCTGCTAAATACAGCACTAGTCATATCTTTCATGCAAGAGTCTTCCTCCTTGTGAGAGAGCAGATCTAGTGCTGATTCTTTTCTAACTGTAACTAGGACAAGTGAATGCTCTGTTTCTTATCAGAGCGTTGGTATCTGTTCCTCCTTTGAGAGTTCATCCAGCTGGCTTATGGCTCTCACGGCTCAGCCAAGAGGGTGAGGGGAAGGGGATTAGACCAATAGTGTCAGTAAATTACACACATTCATCAGCCCCTTGACTTCTACACTCAAGTTCTTGCCTTTTATGGCAGACCCAGGGAAAATGATATAATGGTATGCCATACAGCATGTGTACGTAGGGAGCTGGGGATATATTTCATGTATCTCCACAAGCCTTGCTTTGCAAACTTTTCTAAAGGAATTTTGAATTTATAGTCTGGTAGGAAATTTCACTACAAAGGATAACTGGATCTCCATCAGAAACTATGTGCTCTGTAGAAAGAAAGAAAGAAAAGAAAGAAAGAAAAGAAAGGCAAGAAAGACAGAAAGAAAGAAAGACAGAAAGAAAGAAAGACAAAAAGACAGAAAGACAGACAGACAGAAAGAAAGAAAGAAAGAGAAACAAGGAAGGAAGGAAGGAAGGAAGGAAGGAAGGTGTGGGTTACTGAATGAAGCTCTCATCCATATGCAAGTGTGTATGCATAGTCTGTAAAATTTTGCTCTTGATGTCAGTAGCAAAATTCTCATTAAAGACGGGATTTTACTCTGGATGTGTGCTAGGAAATTAATTTGCATAGCTGTTATTGTTTCATGCAACAAAAAAAGAGTGGTTTTTGAATGAAATTATAGTAGAAAGACACCATTGTATTCATGTGGAGTGGGCTATTGTTAAAGAAACTTCCTAAATTAAATCCTTAGCACTGTTTCCAGATTTTAATATGAGTTTTGGGAGGGATGGGAGATTTCTCTTCATACATTCCAACAAGTGTTGAGCTTTCTTTTGTGTTATAGTGCTCTGATCATCTGGCTTTCTCCATAGGACTTCAATGGAATGTCTCCAGTTTCTGCTAAATACGGAGCTGGCCAAATAAAGTTGCACAACTTTGCAAATTGAGGATAATCATGCCTAAGTGTGTGGGCATTTGGGATCCCATCCAAATGAATCCAAAGAGGAAATTGTATGGGCCTGATTCTCACCCCACTCTTTTTCTATCACCAAGTTATGCGTTATAAATCAACAATGGGTGATTTATTTTCTTGCTAGATTCTTTGCATAGATACTAGCAACTCAATGCTTTAAGCACTACTATTTTATGCTTCTTTTAACAAAGGAGCCCTAACTGTCAGTACCACACCTTTAAAATTATTTTGCAGGACAAGCAGAAGAAATGTAAGGCTTATTCTTATATTTTGTTGTGCCTTAACTTCATATGTTGGTTTACCTTGATCCCATATAGCATTTTAAGTGGATGAAAAAGGAACATATTTGGGTTGCCTGACTGCTAATAATAAATGCAAAAGAGCCAAGCTACGTAACATAAACCTCTTGAGAAAGCGTTAAGGATGTACAACTGGTGAGTTACTAACAGTTGTCACCACACCAATCATCCAAACGTAGTATGGGCAAATTAGCTTTCTGAAACTAATTAACAGGAATTCGTGGCTGAAATTAGTGGTTCTTAAAAGTCTTTCCCACCATAATCTTCCATAATCCTTCTTCAAACTACACTATTCATTATGGGCCATATCCTGTGTAAGGTGAACCTATGCAAACATCCATAGGACTACTGATTTTGAACCTTGCCTTGGATTCGTAACAGGATTTGGGCGAGGGGAAGCTGGATTTATTCAAATCCATGCAATTCCACACTTTAGGACCTGCAAATCCATGTAAACTGTTTCTGACACAAAGCTGGCAAACCTGTTCTGGATAAAAATAGGAACGGCTCACACAGCTTTGTCATACAACATTGCTTTTTCACCCTAGTAAATAAAATTTCCTTTGTCTCTTCTGTACTCTGGAAGGTGACTAAAAACCTAGATTCATTTTCAGCTAGGTTGGCTCAGAATGGTCATCCCTCAGTAAATGTTTCCACGGGTGTATTTTAGCCTGGGTTGATAAACTTCTAGAAATGCTGGTTGGAAGGGACATCTGGATGCCATTGAGTCCAGCCTCTACCTCAAAGCAGGATTATTGCCAGCACTAGACCTTGTCAACCCCCTCTCTCAGATTATCCCACCATGGTGTCTTGCAACTGCAAAATAAAATAGAAGAAGAGGAGAAATCACAATGAAAACTAACCAAGGCAGAAGGGGAATAGTTTGGTCTGGATTTTAAGGGTGTTTCTTAATCTCTGTCATCAAGAGTCTCTGTGTCCAGCAGTTAGGGAACGGGCAGGTCAAACTTGCATCGTGAGGCTGCTGAGAGAACAGTGGTAAGTGTCCACTACAGAGAAGATATATGAAAATAAAACCTAGTTAATGTATGTAACAAGCTCCAGTTACTGAGTCAGCAGAAAAACAGCCCTCCTCAAAGATTTATATCCCACATGAATAGTTTACAGCTTTTTTGGAAGAAATGACCTAATACAACACAGGACGGTAAGAGTGAACCAGTCATCACTCACAAACTGTGGCAGAAATACTTGGAATGAAAAACAGAAAACACCCTAGATCCTTTTTCCTTCAAATAAGTAGTTTCATTTGATTAAAGGGCAGGTGAAAAACATTCTGTTCAGAAATCTGAAATTGTGTAGATAACATCTGAAGGATTGTGGCTTCCCCATGCAAGGTTGGCACTGCAGTGCAGGTTGGTGTGGGCCAGCCAGACACTAGGACGTCACACTGCAGGCAGGACCAACAACACCCTGAAGTGTGAAAAAACCACAACAGCCTGAACGGTGGAAAAACAAGACAGGCTTGCAACTTTGATGGCAAAAAAAATCAGTCTTTCTGGAGAAGGCAGAAAGATGATGATCAGCAGAACTGCACTGAAACTACCCCAGCCCCCTTTACCCCAAGTGATTCCCCCTTTGTCAGCTGTTCCGTGTAGCTTTTGGGTGACCTCTGACCCAGCCAGATCAGCTGTTACCATCCCATTTACCTCCACACAGCAAGGGAGGATGGACTTGAATACAATCCGCTCCTACCAGAAGGAAAGCAGGTCTTGCAAGGGGCCACTGGGGACAACTATGGCGTCTGGTGAGAAGGACAGGTCATCACTCATGTGATCTTCTGGATGTACTAACTGCATGCAGAATTTCTTGGATCTGAATCATTCAAAGGCAGCTTTGTGGGTTTTTTCGAGGTAAATGATTGCTGTAGACCACCTGTCTGTATAACACGGGAAGACCAAAACTGCAGGAAAATTTAGGTTTCGCATAGATCTGCAGATTTACTGTCTTTTGGCCATGAAATCATAGCTCTGAATCACAAGCATATAACTTCTACTCCATCACTCAATGTGTTTGTACCTAATGTATACACTCATCAATACATTTCCTTGCAGAGTACTTTCTCATCTGTCCCCCGAAAGTCCTCAGAGCACTTTATACATGCGTTTAGCTTCTCACGATTAGTGGTGGGTTATATTGACATGTCTTGAATTCAAGGACATTAGAGATGTTTGGGGGGCTCCCATGAGTTCAGGATGTTAAAGTTCACAGTTCATGGATGAAGCATGTGAATCGCAGTTTAGGGTTTGTCACACGTGCTAAGTCGTTGGAAATATGATCACATGATGTTAGAGTAGTCATCATAACTGATGTTAGGGTCATATCTTGTTTCTGATGAGTTTCAGCTGGTCCTGCTCTGGAAATACAGAGCAGCTGTTTTTTAAAGTTTCTCAAAATGCTGTATAGGCAGCATAGATGGAATTCTAGAATAACTTTACCTAGAAGATCTTTTAAACTTCACAATTAACCATAGATCCTCTTTAACTATATTACTGCCATGTTCATGTGACCTACAAGAGAGAGACAGGCATTCAAAAGGAGCATTAGGATCATACAGTCTTACTTTTTGCAAGACAGGAAAAATTTGCCCAATAACTTCTGCTCTGAGGTCAGAGCTTCTGTTTGAGCTTTACACATATCTTTTAGAATAAATATCCATTTATGACTTAAAAGCATGAGGTGTGGGAAAATGCACCACATTCATACCCAAATCACTCCAAAGCTTAGGTAGTTTCCCTTTTAAAGATTTGTGCTTCATTTTTCATCTTCTTGTCTCATTCCAGGTTTCAACCACTTGATCTCAATATGATTTTTTCTGTTAAATCAGAGTTTGCCATGATCTGAAGTATTTTTCCATGTAAGCATTTCTAGGCTGCAATTAATTCACTTCTAAATCTTCTCTTGGATAAATAAAATAGACAAAGTTTCTTAAATCTTAACCTGCAAGGTATGTTTTATAGACCCTGAGTTGTGCTTATAAACCTTTTCTGAACACACTCCAGTTTCTCAGTGTCCTTTTTGAAGTGAGGACACAAGGTCTATACTTTGGTAATGCTCTTGTTCATGTTGGAGACAGAGATAATACCCCTTTTCCTATTTTGATTGCCTCTTGCTTCTGCAATGAATGACAACATTCACAAACCTAGTTGCTCTGTTGCCACAGGACCACATGCTTCAGGGGCTGCCTAATATGATTTTTATGTGTTTTTCAGATTGATCCACAGGGTGAAGTTCCATATTTTATAAGGATATTCTATTCTTACTGTTTTTCTAGTGCTATGGTCCAGCATTGAGGTATTGCTCTATTTACCAACATGCTCTTATCAGTACATGCAGATGATATAACCATCCACTTATTTACAAAATCCACTTTTTGTTTTCTTTCCCACTTTCACCAGCACTGGTTTCAGTATGATTCCTCCCATACACTGAAAAAGTCATTGAGCACCATTTGGCCAAAATCAGATCTCTGAGAAGCATACTGGGAACAATCTAGCACAGTGTTTCTTCATTTTCAGTTATTTTCAAGCAACTTCTAGTATATGTCTATTATACTCACTATTTTTAATACAGTGCTAAGCCTGGAATGAAATATTCTGTTGTTTCTCTTTGCTACCTGTGCAACACTAGTAGTGAAAAGCTTATGTAGGCTCTGCAGCATTCTAATGGTGCTTATTGACTATAGGACACAAGTGATTCAGACCTAGCTCTATAGGACTTGGGTCAGTCTGCTGGGAGCCACTGTTTTCTGCATTAAAAGGCATTAGACCTTAGACTGCCTGATGTGCTACCAAACTGCTTAAATGGCTATTGCCAGTTTCCACGCTTACAGATGTCATTGTAGCGCACAGTAAACCCTAGGGCTGTTTTAGGCAATGATGGTGAAACACAATTATGATGATGATGATAAGCTAGCAGCATCATTATCTTTCTCAAACATCAAATTTCCTCAGAAAAGACACCAAGGTTGTTATGAGGCCTGTTATCGAAAAACTATCTTAAACAATTTGCTGTAACAACCTTTCTGCAACTTCACTCAACACCTATCCCAGCCTACCCAGTTATACACATACTGTGATTATGCCATTTGCTTTTTCAAATATTCACATTAAATCAGAATTTTCAGTCCTCTGTTACTCTCTCAGGGTTGGTTTATAGGAAATTCAACATTAACAGGTTAGAAAAGCTCTTTCCAGCCAGAGAGAGCTGTATGAACTTCTTGCATTCTCGGCATTTGTCGTGGTTTGGACCAACCTGGTTTGTTAAACCAGGACAGCAACCTAAGTGACTGTTTCACTGTGAGAAATTTCGTTAGAATTCCTCCCTCTATCCAACCCTGTTCGTCAGACCATTTTTTTATCTAATACTTTTATCCCTCCTTATCAGGCATCTCCAATTCCAAGTCCCGATTACCCATGAGCATCACATGTGATTTCCATACTATTTTTGTTAGGACATGGTTTGTGTGTTTATTGTTATCGTCCAGTGGTTTGTTCGTTTTAGCTGTTCTTTGCCAGCAGGATGGAGTGAGCGGGCACCTGCAGTCCCAGCAGAGCAACCTCCTCATCCTGAAAGCACGCCACAGGTGTCGAGACACAAACCCTTGCACTGCATATGATACATGTGGGGATGGATGGCAAGGGGACGGTATGTCACCTCCTGTGTGTCACAGTGCTCCCACGTCAGAGAGAACGGGAGCCCAGTGCAGCGCTGTGGGTGTATCTTGCCACTCAGACACATCCCTTCCTGCAGGCTCCCCTGGCGTCAGCTGATCTGATCTGCCATAATCTAAGCTTCAGGGCTTCATTTGCTTTGGATAAACACCCTGCAATCCAGGTGCTTACCTAAACCAGTTCACACGAAACAGCCACCCCTGCACGGTGCTGAACGAACAACGGGCCACAGGTCCATACATCCTCTGGTCACCTGAGAAATGCCATCAAAGCAGGATGTCAGACCTGCTGTTTCCGCCCCTGGGTAGAAACTGCCAGAAGAAGAGGAGAACCACAAGAAGCAAGGTAGAAGGCCTAAGAACAGCTCCTATGTGCCGTGAATTAACTCTGTTCAAGTCACTTTGCGTATTTCTACCTCTTTACGCTCCCATGGTGTTTTATTTAATCCACTGACCATTAAGCACCAGCTGTGCATTTAACCCATAGCTTCAGCTGAATCCTGGGAGTCAACGTCTCGAGTAACCTTGACAGTGAAGGCCAAGGGCCACACGACACACCTGATGTTCAGTCCTAGTAAACCGTCTTGGAAAGCTGCACAGTTTTATGGGTCAACATGCTATTCCTTCACTCACAGAGACTGTCAAATCCCTTCAAAGATGGATGGTAGATCAAACACGTGGTAGAGTGTTCAGCAAATTGAAGGTCATCTTCGTTAAACTGCACTTATAAAATGCTTCAATTAATACATTAGTTGCTTTGTTTAGATATTCTAGAGGAGGCTACTTTACATAAACTCAATAAAAAATACAAAGATAAATTAACATAAAGATAGTATAAGAAGTTACAACACAGTTCTGTGGCATAAGGTTATGTATATTATATTAATAATTAGGAGAAGTGTTTAAGAATATTGCTTTTGGGTAGAGGCACCAGATTAAGTTTAACGCATAAGATAACAAAGAGAGATTCCACTATTTCAACTTTACTGTACAGTTGATTAAAATCACCCATACGTGATGCACCTCTTCTACACAGACAAAACGGCAGTTGTTGATAAGTATCCATTAAGTTTTAAATTTTGAAGAGGATGTGATTTCTTGAGGTTAGTGAACACACCTTCCCCCTCTCGAATACTCCAGTATAATTCAGTACAGACTCTGAGTTCAAGGTATCTCCTTCTCCAGACTACCCTGGCTCCTGAGATAAGTATGGCGTCTGGACAAATGACGTATTACTGGAAGGATAATATGCTATGAACTACGAGTTTAACCTTCCCGATTGAAGAAGAGGGTTTTTGTAAGAATCAAGGAGAAGTAAGCAAAACAGTTTGTTGCCTTTTTACTAAATAGATTGAGCTGCCCTATTTTTAAGGCAATAACTTCCCTTTATTCCAAATACCAAGCTGATTACATGATTTTGCAAACTGAACAGAACTGAAACTCAAAAGTTTCTCTTGGGAAAACTTACATAAAAGACTTCAGCATGTTGAACGAGGGAGAAATGTTTCATTTGGAAGCAGTTTGACAACAAACTGTGGCCAACCTCTGTGGCTTTCAGAAAATTGTGTTTCAGTTGTATGACCCGTCTGCTCCCACATGACAACTATACGAGTGAGTTGCATTACGTATTATGCACTGTAATCTGGCTGATCCCTCATGCTGTATCACAGGGAGGTGTATCCATTATGCATCCCACCAAAATGTTCTGGCAGATGGGAGGGGACATGTGGCAGCAGAACTACCATTTCCATGAAGCATCACACCAATGCAGATATTTTTTAATGTTGTATGCAGCAAAGAGGTAATGTTTTCCACTGGGGATGTAGAAAAACTAATTTTGGTTAAAACTGGTTTGATAATTCCGAAATGAAAGAGCTGGACCAGCCTTCACCTAACCCTCCCAGGCTCAAATTTTCACATTCAAGACAAATAGTTTGCAGAAAGTAAACTCCTTACATGTATTAATTAATTTAAACAAAGAACAACCTCTTTATTAAAAATGGTTGAAAGGTTGAAAAATCCTAGTTCTAGAGTAAAATTCACCTTCTAAGCCTCAATCTACATTTAAGCTGAAAGGGCTCAAAACACTGGCAGGAATTAGCCTAGTCTACGATATAGTCTATGAGTAAGTGTGGGCTAATGGTTTGGCCCCATCAATCATGGCCAGTTCAGCCCCTTTTGAAACTATTTTATTCTGAAGTAGTCCTAAATTACAGTGTATTTGAACAATTTCAGCAATATAGGTTTTGGCCCAGTATGGATATAGGTTAATAGCTTTGTGGTAAGGTAAAAACCAAAGCTATGCTCAATATATACTAGTGGAAACATGGCATTAAAAATGCATGATGTATCTCTGTAATGTCAAAAATGATAAAAAAAACATTTTTCACATCAACATGAGGATGCGAAAATCACTGGAACAGTTTCCAACTACCAGAAATGTCCCATTAGCGGCACGTGAAGATTTTATTGCCACATACCCAGGTGGTTTTTTAGACCTGCCAGGAAGGGAGAGTCTTCTATTTCTGCCACAGCATCTCCAGAACTCTGCCAGGGCACGGCAGCAGATCAGCGTCTGGATTGAGGGGTGCTGGTGGACGGCCAGTGCACCAGTGCACCGCAGGGCAAGGGTGAGCATTTCCAATGATACACGTCTCCCTGTGGATGGAGGGGCAGCCGATGCCTCCAGCCTCCCTGCAACGGCTCTTCCCAGCCAAAGAGCCTCAGCCTGGGAGGTGGGACATGCTCAGGCCCTGGCACTGACCTTCACTCCCCAGACACCTCCACTGGTCATCAGAGGCCTCATCTGAGATGAGATTTTTGGCAGTCTGGTTGCACCGTGCCTAGCTGCACTGTCACAGCTCAAATTAGGGATGATCTGCATTGCTGCAAGCTGCAAAGCTGAGGAAAGAACAACTTGAGTTATGGGCATTTTATTTCATGTCTGACTATAGTAAGCAGCCATGTAAATTCCTGCAGGGAGTTTATGGTAAACCAGCTCAGCCAATACAGCTGTTTTTCGGTTTGCTAAGACTGACCTGATGCTGTTTGCTGGCTAGAAACTTATCCAGAATGATTACACGCAGTGCCAGCCTGCCAGAAGCAGATCCTGAAGTTGCTATGGCAAAAAAGCAGACTATTCCTTCTTGGAAGCAGCTCAGAACAGCAGAGAAATATGCTGGAAAATTGTGTCTACCGATCATGTGCATGAAGCTTGGGGGGAGATACTCTGCTGTAGCAATCACAGAGCACTAAATGCACTGAAATCAAGAGTGCTGGGACTGGATTGTTCCTTCTATCTCACAACTCCTTTCTAAGACTTCTCTACAGCAGGGTCTCAGGTGTCTGCCTCTAGAGCCAACAGAAAATTCCCAACTGGCTTTAATGCGAGCTGAATCAGAGCAAAGGGAACATTGCAGCAGTGTCAGGAGCCACATGATCGTGATCTATACACAACTGCACTGGACCATCACTCTGCTTTTCTCAGAGTAGGAATGAGACATGTCAGAAGTAATTATCTTGCTCCACATTAATCACCTATCTAGAGGGCATTAGTACTGCACAGGTAATCCTTCTTGTCTGTGTCTGTCTGGACACAGTCAAGCAGAACTGCTGTCTATCCTCTAAACCCTTAGGCTCTCTCAGATTTAGAAGTGAGCAGCCACACGGTTCTGCGCCAAAATTATGGATCAAGGCAGAATCACCAGCTAACCATTCAGGAACTTTATCAGCTGCTTTTTCTGTTCACAATGACTTCTTATGCTAAACTAGATCCTTCAAACAAGTAAATGGGGAAACGTGAGGTCTGTTTAGCCTCCAAGGCTCCTTTAAGATTCTTAAAACAACTAGAACTCCTTACTGAAAAGAAAGGACTTAGCAGAAGTGTATAATTTTCTTGTAAAGTGTCATTATTTTTACTCATATGAAAGCAGAAAGAATGTAGAGCTAGGCTCCTCTCTATCTATTTTAGTAAGCAGGCCTAGGTTTACCAAAAAGGAGATCAACCAGGGTTTTATTCCTTTCCCCCAACAGTGTTAGTTCTTCAAGTGCAATTCTATAAAACAATGAAATGTCTGCTGTGGGAGCCTGGGCAGTTTATGCAAGGGCCCCTTTCTCCTTAGTGCTCACATGTGTCTTCTTTCCAAAAAACTGGGGAAAATCCGCAGTGTTGCAGAGCAGCAGAGTGTGCATGCATGCCTTGGAGTGCGCATGTGAACACCCATCCCACCGCGGTGTCCTCCCTGCAGAGTGCGATGCACTGCGAGGCCACGGGCCAGTCATTTGCATTTGTGCTGCGGCTACATCTGACTTTGTGATATGGAACTGAAAGATTAATACATTAATATTTCCATTTACATGACAGCGTAGTACCAATGGCTCTACCCAAAGACTCCTTCCCTGTTGCAAAGTCTTTGTGATATATACAAAGTCCATATTGTCAAGATAAAACACTACAAACAAAACGTTCCTAAAATGACTGCTTGTTAAACTACCATTTTTTAACACAAGGCATTGTGACAGAAGCTGGTCTGAGGCAAAGGCTTGAGGGGAAGCCAAGACCATATGAAACAGTGCTGCGGGTGCTTCATGCTTAGTGAGGGGACCAAGGACGGCAGAGAGATGCCTCCGTGACAAGTAGACACACAAATCGATGTGCAAGCTCTTCTACTGGATAGAGCTGGTGGGAGTTTTATGCCTGGAGCCTGTTTTAGTGCAAAGAGAGCAGATGTAGTTAAAGCATTTTGATAATTCCAAAATGAAGTCTTTCAATTTTAATGCAGTTTTAGTTTTATTAAATGGCACCGAAATTTTAAAAAAGGGATTGATTGAAACATCTCATTCCACAAACAAAACACATGTATTTTTTCACCTGTCTGGCTTCATGACAATCTTTTAAAAGTCTTTGGAGTTGGCAGAGGATATTTTCCATGTTTTTGGTACTGCATGTGAGTCACAAGTCATAGAGCAAACTGAGTGGGAGACATGCAACAGTAAAGTGCACCACTGAACAAGCAGAAAGGCCAATTCCTCAGGCCTTGAGTGAGAGAACTTCACATTTTGAGCGCAAAGTGGCATAATAAAGTATCATGTGAAGAAATCCGGGGTGGTTCTGAAGGAAGCACAAATTATGCCTGAGTTAAGTGGAACAGGGATGGATAACAAGAGATGACTACACAGCTCCTGACCACTAAACCATTCCATTCAGAGCTATCTTGGACTCTGTGATGTACAGAAATCCATAGCGGACCCATGGTCACATGAGGGGAGGACCCATGGTGACTTAAGGGAGGCCAGCAAAGACACTCAAAGGCAGACGTGATATCATGAGAATGGCAGGCGAGGAGGAGAGCGACAGCATCGCCAAGACCCTGTGCCTAGGGGGCTCTGTGAGAGCTCAGAGATAAGGAGACAGCAGGGAGCACAGCAGGAGCTGAGGAAGACCCCAACAACCAGTTTGCCTGAGGAGGAGAGAAAAAGAGAAAGAAAACGCCTCTTCCCATGTGAAGGAAGCTGCAGGAGCTGAGGTTTGGCTCCATGGGCTACAAGTCAAGCTGACAGTAAGGCTACAAGCAAAGCAGAAGACGGCATCAATATGTCATTCAAGTCATGAACCTCGGTCGCAAAGAAATGGTGGTGACATCAGTAGTGGTAAAGGAAGAGGTGAGAGAAAAAGCAACAGCATGAGATCTCTGTGCAGATGGTATGACCTGCCGGTGTCCTTAGTCCAGTGACAGGGAAACTGCACCGTCCTAACAGTCAAAAGCCAGATGAAACATAAACTGTTCACAATAATCTGGGCAGAAACGTGCACACAATCTTCTCCTAATAGCTGCTCACTGGTGAATCCTGCAATTTATTACAGGGCCCTCAAAACTGTGAAAAGATGGTAGTTATCTGGGTGTAAAAAAACCTCTTGAAATCCTGGTGAGAAACTCCTCCCCTTAAAAATACATGCATTTCCATGCCATTCTTTTCTCTAAAACAACAGTGATAATTTCAAGAGATTTAACTTCCTGTGAGAAGAAAGATAAAATGAGTCTCAGTATTTACAGCCTATGACTAAGGCAGTAACAAAATAGACACATGGCTTTGCTAGGACTGATGAGTGTCCAGGTGTTCTGGGCAGACCCAGAAATCCAAAGGCAAGTGGGTGATGCTCAGACACGTCTGTTGCCTCAGTAACAAGCTATTAGTAACACAGAATTATTATGAAGTGCTGGAGACTTGCCACGTTGAATATGTAAAAACTGAAAAGGTGTATTTTCTCAAAGTTTGTATTTGCATATTTTCAAACTTAGGTAAATGTGTATGCCAGTGAAAATGTGTATGGGTTTGAGATCACCGTCTGCAGTAGGAGACTGAAGGGTTGCTGGATTGGAAAATACATGTTTCTTTGTCCTCTTTCCAGCTTTTCACATCATTCTTCCTCTAATAGTCTCCTTCCATCAAAATTGTGACAGAAAATTTTCCAAATATTTCAGTCCAAAATGTCTTTGCAACCGTATTTTGCACAGCTCTAGCCAAAATGCACATTTCCCAATTAAATTTTACACCTTTAAATCCCTGGCCAGTCATCTAACTATGAAGGAGTTAACTCCAGACCCGTTTCTGTTTCTTAATTCCATTTCGGAGAAAACGTTAATCCTTTAATTATATAGCATGTTCAACTGACAAAATGACTTTCCTATTGTTGAAAAGCTCCTTGTTATACTGAAGGCTTTTGATAAAACATGGCCACAGGGAAAAATGATAGATTTGCTATTGAGACCATTTTTTATAGGAAATTCAAGGGAACACGCAATCGTCTTTAAGGGGACTATTATGTAGCCACAGTGGTTTCCCACTATGCAAAGCTAACTTCCCCTCATCCTGGAACTGTAAAGCTTCATGGTAAGCAAGCCCTGCTCTCAGAGCTACAACAGGGAATTTTCAATTATGCGCAAGGAATTTAGCTTTTTTATCCCTTGGGCACCTCTTAGAAAATGACATCCTCCCTCCTGAGAGTAAGGTTGCAGGGGGCTTCCAGCAGAGGAACGCATCCCTCTGAGAACGGAAGGCAGGGAAGCACGTGGCAGAGAGCATTGCATGCAACTTGCTGAAATCGTGATTTCCTAACAGCGGGTCTAAGACAATGGCAAACAGTAAAAAATCCAGACCACGTGCAGCACTAAGCAATGGTAAAATTTTCATATTACCTCTCTGGGGTTTCGGGAATAGTTATCTGGGCTTTTTTTTTTTTGTTCATTATAAAGGGCTACAGATGAGAACAACTGGCGACATGAAATACAGTCTCCAGCAGAAACTGAGTTACCTGCCCGTCATTTCTTAAGCCTGTATGCAGGGTAATCAGATCAGACCTCTCCTATCCCAGGATCTTACTGAGTCTTGCTCAGTAATATTCTCCAACCATTCAAGCTGTATTACCCTCTTAAAGCTAAGAGCCCAGATCTGGGTGGAGCAGCACAAAAATGTAAAGCACAAGAAATATTTATTTGGAACTGATCAGTTTTGTGAAAAATAATGATGACCTGCTGTGCATGAACAGATCCTCAGTTTCCAGTCTACTAGCTCTCATCATATGTTTTAACTTGTGGAAAATTGATTAAAAATTAGCACTGGGTTAAGCTCCTACTGTCTAATCTTATTACATAGGGTTGATTGTGTTTCACAATAATGAGCTGAGAGGTTAGGACATTAATCTACTGTAAATGAAATGCTCCTATGAAATGTGATAGAAAAAATGGTAAAAAACTTGCTTTACTGTACTGCAGCTGACTTGTATCATACACTGTGCTTGTTAATGAAGACTAAGTTACAGACCATATTATCCGTGCTTTAAAATTGCTATTCAAGCTCTTAGAGTCTTCCTCAAAATTTAGGGACTTACTCCCAAGAATACCAACAATGGCATTAGAAAATTACACAACTTGCAACTTATGTCTTTGTGTTATCTACAAACTTGTGACCTGTCACAGGGACACGCATTGGCCAATGACAGAGATGGAGAGAGAATAAAGGTGACAGGACAGAGAGAGCCGCATGTGGTTTGGGCAGCACGACTGCCTGATCGCTACTGAGTTATATATCAGACCTGGTATTGCATTAGGTCTGCATTCATTAGTTACACACAGATGTGCATTGTGCAAACACAAGCATTACTTTCCCCTCTGACTCAACACCAGCACCTTTTATTTCAGGGTTTTTGGAATGAATAGGTGATTGCCTCATGGGTAAGCTGAGCAGAGGTAAACTGAGTGGGATCATTAGCGTTCAGTTCTTTGCAGACTTGAGAACAACTTAAAACCAGGATTAGCTCGTCTAGATGTTGCTTGGGACAGTGGTGCTGGGAGGCCAAAATAATACTGGCAAAGCTCTTTGAGCTCTCTGGATTGACGATCACTCCGCAGGTGCATAATACTACTATTGATCCCATCTAAACCAATTTTAATAACTACAAATCTCTATAATATCACTCTGAAGAATAATCATAGGATTTAAATGACAGGTGCAATGAAAATAACACCATTTTCTAACTAAAAAGGACAAGCAGTATTTATTGTTCTTAAGTTTCTGGTGATGATTTACTCATCACAAAGATTTTGTGTTATCAGCAAGTGGCTCACCTAAGCAACCTGTGCCACCATTAAAAAACCCAGTTCCTTCATCCTTGTAAATGATGCAGCTGGAGGTATACTGGCCATGTTTCAAACTGAATGAGGTCACAGAAAAACTAGAAATTAGAACAGTGCTTCTCGTTCTTAAAAACAAGAATTCCCCATATAGATGTTAACTACAGTCCCAAGAAACGGGCCAAAAATAAATCTCCAGATGTCACAGCAGTACATTGCGTAACTTGGTCCACACCAAACATCCAGAGCCAGATCCACAAACCTTCTGAGGTCCCCTTCATCATGCTCAGGGGAGAAAAAAGAACTTACGTCTGATGCCAAAAGGGACCTTTTCCGCGGAAAAATAAAGCAGAGCTGCGCAGCAGCGCATAGCCTTCCATCATCTGCTTGCCATTTCCTGCAAGGACAGGGAGCTGTTGGGGGAGAAGCTGGAGCTCAGGTTGAGACCGAATGCAGAGCGCCCAGGGAGGAGAAGCTTTCCTGGGGAGGAGGCTCTGCTTCTGGATGCGGAACAGAGAAGGTGCAAAAGGGCCCTATGTGAGCAAAGGGTTTGCATCAGCCCCTGCCCAGGTGAGGGTTAGTGGGGGTATAAAGGCAGCCTTGTCTTCCCTGCTAGCCACAGCAGCCAGACCGGACCACGTCGGTACACACTCAGTAGTCACTTACGCATTTCAACACTTGCCAAACTAGTGCTCAAGCCTGTCTGAAGGACACGTTCTGGTGCTCGTCAATAACATGCATTGCAATAAAGAGAAACAGAGTTCACAGCCAGGGGGGAAAATCCAATCTTTTGACTTGTGCCTTAAAATCAAATCCACTAAAACTCATACCAACGTTTTTCTAGCGTGCCAGTGGAGCAGGCACCCAGATTCCAACTGTTTTATGTGGTGCTCATTAGATCTGCCTGCTGCAGCCTGACTTTATTGCTTTGAAAACATGTAAACCTCTTCTTGCTACATAGGTAAGCAAACCCTGGACAGGGCTACCCGGGGTGAAGGGAAGGGAAGGGCTTAGTGGCTAACCTTACCACGAAACCAAAAGCCTGCGGTGCAGAGCAAACAAGCTCCATGGTCGGGGCCCGCCAGTCAGATTGCTGGTGGACAACCGACTCTTAAAATGTAATCCCCGTCTCGGAATAACCCTCACTTACACTCTCAGGAGTTCATAAACTCCTGCAGCTGGGGAGCTGTGGCGAGCAAGCAGCGCAGCCGGCAGCGTTTGCGGTGGCGGCACCCCGGTAGCCCGGCGTGCTTTTCCTGCCACCTAGAGGAATCTCAGCAGGTTCCCAATGGCCGGAAAACCCCTGGCGCCGGGATTTCTGCTCCAAATCCACGCGCGCCATTTCCTCCCTGTGAAGGGCATCTTGGCGGCCGGTGCAGAGAGTGGCTGCTTCTGCCACCACCGCCCCCTGACTGCCCGCGGACGGGACGTGAGCCGCCGAGCAGAAGCTTTCCAGGCACCAAAGAGTTTCTAACCTCAACAGCGCTGCCAGGAAATAGGCCCTAATCCCAGGCAATTAAGTTTACAAGAAATACACAGCCCGTGGGGGGACATTTAAGTGCGGCCGGCAAGGTTTGTGTGGAGATCCATTCATGTGCCTCACCGCCCCGGCCCCCGAGAGGTCCACAGTGCAAAATGAGGTATATAACTTCTAACTCTGGACACTGGGTCAAATGCACCTGCTCTTTTCCTGTGCGCCACCAGACTAAATTGGCCGTTCACAAGAAGGAAGGAAAACAAGGCCGGTTACACAAAGCACCTAGACGCGTTTCTGGGGAGGAACCCAAGCTCATGGTTCGTGTTCAGCAGTAGTGACACCAGAAGCTGGATAGAGGACCTGGGGGGAGATTTCCCGTTAGTTAACAGGGACATTAACTCCAGGGCCTCCACAGTGTTTCTCTGACACACACACAGATCTACATGCAAATCCACCATGGTGGAAGACATGTCAGGGCCTCCTCCCTCCTAGCTGGAAGGTGGTGACAAGAGGGATTTAAATCCATCCATCACTGCTTGCAGAAAGCAGAGCCTCTGCAGAAAGGGTGTGCTCATCTGCAATTATAATGGCCAGCTGTAATTCATTGCTGCATGTAATTAAAATGCCAGCTGCGTCCTGGCATGTCAAGTGCCTGGGTGTTTCAAATGAGACAACCGGGTGGCAGCTGGCGCTGACGGCCAGGGTGGGAAGCGGGTGGCGTTTGGCCATGTGGGCTGCGACAGGACACAACCAGGGGCCCAAAAAACAAGTGCAGGGACTCGGGAAGGCAGTAGGAGTGTGGAGCTAGAGCTGTGCAGGCGTGGAGACTGGGATAGGGATTTTGGCTAGCTGGGATGTGGGCTGAGATTGAGACAGGGGGTGGCTGGGGCAAGGGTGGGATGTGTGGGAGCAGAGGGAACGGACGAAGACTAAGGAAAATGCAGCAGAAAACTAACTCATGGAGAGGATGAGCGAAAGCCCGTCTCGGGAAGCCTCCCTTCCCACAGCAGCTGGTCCCACCGGCCCTTCCAGTGGGCTGGGAAGCTGCAGCTGCCAAATTTCCTCTGCTGGCAGCCCTGCCAGGGAGAGGGTGAGCTGGAAAAAGGACAGCATGGAGCCAAGGGGAGACTCGCAGAGGCGGAGGGTGTGCACGCTTGCTTCAGAGCCCAGAGAACAACCCTGCCTCGTCTTGTCCCACTGCTCCTCTTCTCTCAGCTGGATTTCATCTTCCTCCAGCGTGCATAGGGAAGGACAACCTAACACTGCTATCAGTGACTTCGCTAGCAAAACTGGCAATGATTTTTGAGCACTTACGGATGCAGGCCTTTTAACTAGAAGGAGCTTTTCAGCTTCGTAACAGAGCTCCATGGTCTGCTGTTAGTCTCCCCAAGCGGCCCCAAAGATAAAGACCCAATTTCTTGATGCTCAAAGTATATGCTATTCGAAGCAGATGGTGAAACTAGTTTTGATCTAGTCTTAAGTAACATACAGGAGCTAATTCACCTAAGAAGGGGACTCATGCCACAGACTTAACAGCAGCCGTTACAATTAGTTGTTTACTGTTTAGTTGAATAATTTACAAAATATTCACTGAAAGGTTGAGGTTAGTTACAAAGGACCAAAAGCCTAAAGGGAGTAAAACCCCAAAAAGTAGTTTAGATATAAAAGGTGACTACTAAGGCTCAGAAAATGTACGCACCACCAAATAAGAAAGGAAACCAGAGAAGAGACTTATCAATGTAACTAGATAGCAGTGGGGTTCTTTGAGGAAAAGAGAAAGTCTTCAGAATTTAGAAATTTGACACAGATGAAGTCAATAAACAAGAACATGAATTAGAGTAGGATCTCGGAGTGAAAAGGATTAAGGTGGATTTTCCATGGCAAATAGCGTAAGGCTTAAAAACAAACACTACCAGATCACTTAGGTGTACCTGAATCAGTGAACCTCTGAAAGAAGTGGGAGAGGTCTGATGACTAGGCAGGCTATAAAGGGTAATTAAGGGAGATAAAGATACTGGTGAGAAGATGTGCAATTTCTCTGCATTAATCCTTGCTGCTAAAGGTATTGGCACACCTTTTAACTAGTAATAACGATGAAATATCTGGAAAGACAGAGGTGTCAGAGGAAAACATAAAAGCAAATTTATCATCTGTACAGTTCCAGATGACATACATCTGAGCTTTATGACGAAGATCAGAAATAAAGTAGTCAAACAGGTAAAAAAAAACAGGAGTTACTGTTCAATTGGTTGGACGGTAGATAATGTATCTGTATTTGGGCCATTAATGATAACGTATCTTAATCCTAGTCATAAACCTTTGCATTATATCACTGCTCGCACAATTAGAGATGGTTTGCTTCTTTCTCTGCATGTAGATGCCTGAGTCTGGATTTCTTCTCAATGCAAGCATAATTTTGATTTATGAACATGATGTGATGACTTGATGGAGGCAGGCCCTTCCCAGACAGGAGAGGGACCCTTCTCAGGCTGAACATTCCTAGACCCCATTCCCTCTTTGGGACTCTGAGGGAGGCTCAACTCTTGAGTATCGTCTTCCTCCTACTGAAATAAAACAAAGGGCTTTCTACCTTAAAATTGTCAGAGAGAGAAAACTTGTAAAAGAGTGTCTTCTACAGCTTTGGATTCCATTATTTTTGTATTAAGCTTTTTCTCCCTTCTCATCACTCTGTTTTTTTCTAAGTCCTAGGGGTTTTATTTATTATTTACTTAGTGTTTTATTTTTAATTTTTTTAGCACTTAATCTCCATTTTCCTCCTTCTGCCTGCTTTTCTCTCCCCTGCCAGCCTGGGCAAAACACAATATGACCTAAAGTGTAGGGAGGTCTATGTTTATTTTCATATGCCAGGGATTATATATTTAAAACCCTGGATATCAGCACAATCCTGTATATCCTGGAATCATATGTTATAGCATAGTTCTAAGATTAATAAAACTCTCGGACCTATAATTGTATCATAACAGATTCCATTTTCTTTCTGATTACACAGCAATATTACTCTACGTTTTTTTTCTTTCACGTGTTTTATTTGAGGTTTTAAATCCAAAATAATTTCTTTTTCATTGTAAAAGAAAAAGAGGGAGAATTCTCTTCCCAGAGGGAAGTGTTTAAAGTTTCCCACTGAGGAAGTGTTTAAAGAAAATAGATTTCAAAGCTAAAACACAGCAGTCTGGCACACTGCAACTGAATTCTACTCTTTTTGCATCTAGAGTCAGCTGACAGAATTTTTTCTTTCCTCTTTTGCAGGCCTGTAGTCTATCTAGTATTGACAGATTACAATCTCAGATGTAAAATTCCTCGCTTGGTGAGCGAGTCTCGCCCAAATCCCCTAGCTCACTTTCTGATGTTATTAAATTGAGGGTCAGTGGGAGCAGGAAATGTTTCCATAACTGAGACATGTCTTTTTTTTTCCTCTTTGCGAAGTCTGGTATAGCAATGAATAGATAATTGATAAAACGTCCCCCTCTCACTGTCCTTCCCTGGTCTGCTGAAGTGCTCCAGTGCGAACATCACGCAGGCAGTGGTCCGTGGCGTCACGCTTGCCCTTCCTTGCCCTCTGCTGCATGAGTCTCCCCGGGGCCAGCGTTCCAAGCCAGGTTCTCAGACTTGCAATCCCCAAATCTCAGACTTGCAATCCCCAAATCTCACCCCGATTCCTGGCTTGCTTTCTTCTTAGCTAAACTATTATGTGTGCAGCTAGCCTTGCAATCTCCCCCACCCTCTCCCTCTCTGGAGCTGCCCGTGAAGCTGCACACATAGACTAACACTGCTGTCGGTAGCAGTCGTTCAAAACAAATCCTCCTGGGCCGGCATTCCTAAGTGGTTTGGAGCCGATTTTCGTTTACGCGGCAGCTCAGCGCGAGCCAGAAGCAACGTGCTTTTGTGCGAGCGGTGCCGCAGTTGTCCAGATAGGAGCTGTGCTGATGTGCTTGTCGGCGTGGGCCCCGAGCGTCCCGTGGGAGGCTCTCGGCGGGGCAGCAGCCAGCCGTGGCAGCGGCAAACCGGGATCTAGGCATGGTGGCGGCGATGGAAGCGGGCTGAAGTGCTTCCTCCTCTGCCTTCCCGTCGAGTGCCACCACCCAGGGGAGCCTGGGTACGATTTCATCCTTCCAGCGCATACCAGGGCTTGCTCTCTGTTTCCCTGCAGCCCTGGTTCTGAGGAGCAATCCTTCTCTGGTAGCCTGCATGGAAACCCGTGACTTGGTCCTGCAGGCTTTAGGGGGATTTGTCATCACACCCACATAAAATCCCAAAATGTCAGAGGAACAAAAGGACGCAAACAGCAAGAGTGTTCTCATGCCTCCGTTCCAAGCATGCAGTTCCCATTCACAGCTCTGGATCTGAAAGCTCGCTGGCAAACATCCTTTTCACATTTTACACCCACTGATTATGGGTGTGGGCGTGTGTGTGTGTGTGTGTGTTACTGCTAATACCCAGCAAGAGCCCGTTTTTGTTGGATGAGAGAAGCCTGCTGAACTGATATTTTGGAAGCCATCATGTGATGTTAGCCAAACGCTAACATTATTTTTCTTCACCCACATACTGCTGGGAGCTAGAAAAGGAGGCAGCTGCCTGCTGCTGCTGTAACTCCGCCAGGCTGGCACCGCAGCCCTCGCAGCCTGCCGTCAGCTCCGGCCAGCTCGCAGGTAGCAACAAGCACGTATAATTCACATTTCTGTCTCAAGAACAAATTGAGCCCAGCAGTTTCAAGGCTTTCAGAAAAATACCCTTGCAGCCCTTGGTTTGTCTGCTGAATTAGAAACATACTCCAAGAAACGGCATCAATTTAGCATGAAATCTGTGAGAAACACCCCAGGCCCCCGTGGGTATGCATTTCAAGGTAAAAGATTTCATCAAAATTGAAATACCACCAAATGACCCGGGTGGGATGACCTCTCTGTTCACCCACTAAATGTATTTTTCTTTTCTACTTTTAGTTCAGCCAGGTATGTTTTGGGTTGTCAAGGTTACATGGGATTTAGTGTCCCTGACACAGTAATGTTTCTGAAGCAAGTGATTTACTCAGAGCATCTAGAGATGGCAGCTATTGTTTTCTCTTCTTCTTACCTAACAAAATGTTTGAATAACAAACAAACTAAGCCATTTCCCTCACAATTGCTTATGCATGTGGCTCACCTGGTGTTTGTATTCCTGACACAATTCTATTGTTGTGTTGCTTCTGGGCAGGATATTTTCAGAAATTAGACAACAGGAAGCAATTTGGTGAGGTTTCTCCCAAGAGCTCAAAGATTGGAACACAGCTTTTTAATGACTTTAAAAAGAAAATTTCTACATATCAATCATGCTGACATTTCTTTCTAGCAGAGAGTTTTAATAGTCCATAAGGTTCCAATTTGTTGTTAATTTATTTTTTTTTAAAAAATCCTTTTTGAGAAAACAAACTTAGTGAATTTGGAAATAGTTGTGGGTAGTACTAAACAACATTTCCAAGAGAACATCTTACCTAAGACAACCAACTGAAAATGTGAACAGAAGAAGAAATTATTTCAATCTTCAGTTCCTTAGTAGCACATTTTGGAAAGCAGAAAAGCATAAGCCCCAACTGCTGGTAAATAGGATATGAAACAGCTGGACAGCATATTTTGGGACAGTTTTTTCTGCACACTTTTGCAGCCATGGGCCAAGCTCTGAGCACACACAGTCAACCAGAACCTTCACTCATATAAATCAGCCTGGTTCCAGTCACACCACCAGAGCTGTCCCATGAAACCCGAGAAGAGATCGGGTACCTCATAAACGTGTATTTCAAGGGTGAGATTATTGTGCACTCCAAGCTCTCAAGGACAGGGTGGAACATTGCGGTTGGGGCAGGAAGGGAAAGAAGTTACTGTAGAGTAGAATAGAAACGTTTTCAAAATTCTCAGTTTTAAGAGTCATTCCTTCAGGCTGGACTTCCACGTCTCGCGTTTGTCCCATGCAACTGCAGTGGAGGTGTCTGTGGAGGTGCTCCTGCCTTAGAAAGCTTCTGAGGCCACTTTGCTGCCCCTGCATGACGGATTACAAGCAAGGGGCTAACTGTTCCCTCCAGCACCGTTCTGTAGTTATAGCAACGTAATTCCACCAACTTTCAAAGAACTATATCAGGTCTACACAGGCCTAGGATGGCAGGGAGGGAAAGATTAGAAGAATGGTTTATTTTATTTAAATTAAGCCATTTCTGCACTGGGGGACTGCTCTAGGGCACAGTATCTGCAAAAGTCATTGAGGCAGTCTTCACATAGAGGCGCACAGCGCATGCAGGTTGAGAACGGGAGGGAAGCGAAGCAGATCCTCAAATGCCTGCACACAGACCTGAATCTGAGGACTGTTTTCCCTTCCTGCACATTGCAGCCAGGAGCTGAAGGAGCACAGTGGCCTGCCAGATTTGTCCCCAGGGATTTAGAAATCAAGGTGAAACCTAGACACCATATTCCTTTGTCTAAGTGTCAAATGCTTTTGTCATTGTTTTCCTTCAGCAAAACCATCTTTTAAGCCATTTTTACATTTCCGTTTAGATATTGATTTGTCATATTCTCAAGCCCTTGTAAAGGTTTCTGTTGGCTTCACTAAGGGTTGGATCATGCCTTTAATAATGCAACAGTGATGAAAAGTTTTGGGGAAAAAGAAAGTAGAGGCAGCAACAGGAAATCATTTCAAGTGTTGTTGGGTTTTTCCTTGCAGCTTGGAATTTAAAAAAATAAATAATCCACATCTCCAAAAGCAGATTTTTCCGTTTCAATGCTAGGGTTTGTCACAGGCTTGGAGAAGGGAGCACTGGAGGATGGGAATGGCAACGCTGACACCAGGGATCCCATGCACATGGTGCTGCACTTCAAGATCCTTCTCCAGCCAACAGGACACCAAGGGACACTCATGTATTTCTTGTTTGGGTGACCATTGGTGAAAGTGGGATGTTGTGACTGGACAGTGGTAGAGTAATAGAATAATTTAGGTTGGAAAAGACCCTTAAGATCATTGAGTCCAACCAGAAAACTAACACTGCCAAAACCACCACTAAGCCGTGTCTCTCAGTACCACATCTACACGTCTTTTAAATACCTCCAGGGATGGTGACTCCACTTCCCTGGGCAGCCTGTTCCAGTGTTTGACAACTGTTTTGGGGAAGACATTTTTTCTAATACACAATCTAAACGTCCCCTGGCGCTACTTGAAGCCACACATACACATATATACACAGATGATATAGTGAGAAATGAAAACTAGTCACGGTAGACGCCTGGAAGATGTTATTCACCCACCTGCACTACTCCTATGCCACTCACATGTTTAGTAGGGCACATTCTTCTTTGAAAATAAGTTCAGCAGAAGTCTGAGGAGGACCTGTTTTCTTTTCCCAGTGCAGGCAAAATATTTGACTTCATGTATCCTTTATCCCAAATCTCAGAGCAATGGGATATGCAGGGGCGAGTTAGCTGCTTGATCTTCCCATGCTTTGGACAACGGTGTCACCTCTGGAGCAGCAAGGGTCAGCTGATTGCAGCACCTTGATATAAGCGCTGCATGGGCTTTTAGATGGATGTAAATACCACATCCAGCCTTAACAAGGGAAACACAAAAGGCAGTCATATGGACCTCAGACCCAGAGAAGCTGTAGTTAGTCACTGTTTTACAATAGTATTTGTATTTACAGGATGAAGAGAAGGCCTGGGTGTCTCTGTGGGGTTTACTGGTTACTGACCTGTTAAATATCTGTTTGCTAGGGTATGTAGCTATTGTGATCTTCACAAAATGGAATTGCCCTGGCTCTTGAAGCTGAAAAATAATCACCTTTGTACTATTTATAGTACAAGGAATGCCATGGTTTCTAAATCCACTTAACCACCTAAGTAATATTCTTTAACTTGGGAATCCAATTCATTTTCCACTTTAATAGATACATGCAGCGAAAATTTGAGACATAGCAGCAGGAATTGCATTTCTAGCTAATTAAGGAAAACTGGATTGAGCCCAGATGTGGATTATGCAAAGTGATTACTGGTGTTCTTTAGAAGCTGATAATTTTGAAAGCATTTCCTTGTGTTTGTTCACTTTTTTTCCCAGTAAACCAAGATTTTAAAAGTTTCTGAAGGGAGGAAAAGGTTTCTACAAAGTAAAGCTGTCAATGGCAATTATTTCCATCATTTCAAATTGACATGTATGGTAGTTAACGATTGGGTCACAGCCATTCTTTTGATCAAATCTTGCTGTTTAGTTCTAATGCAAAGAAACAAATAGTTTTCAAGCATGGAGTGACATTAAATGTGGAACACCACACAATAACTCCCACTGGAAAAATCTGTGAAATATTTCATTTTTATTGGGGAAAACCAGGCAACATAATACGCACTAATTGTTAAAGGTAAGACTGTGTTATGTTTAATTCCACTGAGCAGCTGAAGTGAATGAAGCTGTTTGTTGAAGCCAGTCAACCTAAGGAAGGGAGACAGAATCAGGCTTCCTAGAAGCAAAAGACTGCCAGGGCTTACGCCAGGACCTTTGATAGAGCATCAAGAAATACAAAAGATATGTTGCACAAACAAGCAACAAAATACTTTTAAATCTCTTTTTGAATGAGTATTTATTTTTAGATTTTTGATAGGTTATCAAATTGCCATCAGAATATTGGGATAGAAAGTGCCAAAAAAATTTTAAGCAATTTGGAAAGGTATTTATGCTGATTTTGTGGTGGGAAACTTGCCCATGTGCTTGATTTTGCAAAGCTGAGAAGTGGTTTGGCAGTATCCATAACAGCTTCTGCTTTCTCTCTTTCCCTCTCTCTCTTTTTTTAAGGTCTACTGATCTTATTGTTAAATACTAGCAATTCAGCATAACTGAGCCTTAAAATTGAGTAAGAAACCTTCCAAACAGAAATATTGCCATTCTGCAGTGCAATCATTACAAATTAATGTGATTTTTAAAAACAATATGCCCCTCCTGCGTTTTTGTAATCACTTGTTGAATTACTTTTCTGTATTTGTTATAATTATGTTGACAAATATTGCAGCCTAAGTATAAAATAAATTTTGGTGGTGAACCAGAACAGATGGAATTTTCCATTTCCACTCTTCCATGGTGGACTGAATTGGATGCTCTTACATTTTCTGTTTCTGTTCCTAAAGACATTTAAGATGATTACTGTCCAGTGAACAAAAGGGGGTTTTCACACTCTGCGACTTTCTCAGGCTGCCGTCCCTGCTAGCAGAGCCCAGGTGGGCACTTGCAATTCTCATTCCCACCAGCCACCTCCACCCCCTAAAACCCTCAGGAGAAACCCTGCAGCACTTTGTACCTGTGCCCACATTGTGTCTGTGATCACCTGCTGGGGCATCTGTAGCCAGATGCTAGCAGTCTCAACATCTGCTTCTTGGAGGCACCTGGTGAAAGGATGGTGCTAAAAGAAAACAAGGCTGTTTTGGGGGTGTTTCCCACAAATTATTTTTGAACAAGAGAACAGCATCATGACAGAAACCACAAAGGCACTTGTTTGTCACCGGGCGAAGTGGTGAAAAGCCAGTCATCTGGGAGATTTTCAGCTAGCGCTGGACACGGTGAATGTATGTTCATGCTGGGGACCTGCTTCTTGAGGAAGCAGGTTGCTGGATGGTGGCATCTCCTTCCTTTAGTATTTTTATTAAGAGGAGTAACAGCAGGTGTGAATAATGAAAGTTGCACACTGTGGACATTTATGAAGATTCAGAGTAGAATTGTGCTGCATTAAAAGATTTGTTAACAAAAGGGACTTTATCGTGTCATCTAAAGCCATGACACAGGCATCTGCAAAAAAAAAAAAAAAAAAAATTAGTGAGAGGGTAATAAATAATTATCACACACGGGACTGACCTATGCTTAATAAAAGTGAGTGTGGATGGAAGAACTGGAGCTGTAATGAGCTACAATTCATTTGTGAGCATACCTATTGCCCTCACTGTGCTAAACTCATACAACTGCACATACAAAATACCATTAGAGAAAACAGGGAAACCATACTTAGTATTCATTAGTCTGATATGGAGCTCTTACCTTATACAGAGACATACGCTGTTTTTCTGTGTACTCAGAAACCATCTGCTCTGTTCTTTGCTTAAATTTTGGCCTCAGAAAAAACCAGCTTTTATTTTCTCAGTCAAATACTCCCAAACACAGCAATACATGTGGGAGAATATATTGTATCTCTGTGTATGAGATCAAGAAATAAACCTCTCTGTAAAGGTAGTGTTCCATTCTAGTCATATTACTAAAACCTTGATTATAAGTTTTCCAGCTTATTTTCATTGCTTTCGGTGTCAGAAATTTTAAAAGCAATTAGCAGCAGAGAAAGTTAAAAGTAAGGTTGATTTTAAAACCCTTCTGTTTCAATAATTTACAGTAGTATGTGTAGCTCAGCTAAAGACGTTTCTAAGAACACACAAGAAAAAAAATATGCTCTGATACCCGTGCTTGCAATACCAGAATTTAGCTCGTAATTTTTACTTTGATAGCATCTCTAGAGACTGAGGTTGCAGCATGTGACTCTACCCTATACACAGCTCTTAAAAAATTTTGAACGTCTTGATGCTAATTTCCAGTGTGTTACTGCAGGACAGTGAAGCAAATATTCTTAACTGGAACTAGCTTTTTCAAAGATTTCTGTGTGCATGGCTTCATCACAGGTGCTAAGTGTTTCTTCACAGTCTTTCATGTCCTTACTCAGAGAGATCACTGTAAGTAAAACAAAGCAGTGTTTTCCCTCTGGCTGCAGTGATATCCACATAAATCCTACAAAACGCATTGCAGTGGTGGACGCGGTCCTGAAGTATTTGGGGTCTACAAATTTTTATTCTCAGGCTTGTGCTGGGAATACATGAAAAGACGCAGCAAGGTGCCCTTTGAGGGGTGTGCTGGAGGTCTCCAGGATCTCCCGCACTGGATGTGAGCCTCGTGACTTTGACACAACTGTTCTGGACTACAGCCCTCTACATCAGGAGACCCACCAATGCCGCACTTGCTTTCACAGCCCCGAAGCCCCATCTGATGCTCTTGCCCACCTCCCACCAGCTGGGCACCACCCATCCACAGCCAGTCCCCCTCCAAACTTCGGCAGAATCAGGCCCCACAACTTCTCTTCAGACCTTGCCAAACTGCAAATTTTGGATGGTTTCAACTCGAAACCAGGAATCTGACCAGATTTGCTTGAAAACAGGCCCAGTTTCATTCAAACCCTATTACAAACTTCAACAAACAGACTCTGGGTTTTGACTTTCTTGTGAAACTTGAAACCACATGTGTCCCACATGGCTTAGGTTTTTGTTGTGAATATCTTACACAGCTCTATGGGAATAGCCTTTTCTTGTGGGCTTTTAGCATTTCCTATCCCAGCCAGAACCATAAAAAGCAAAGGCTGGAAAATATGAAAACTACAATTAGGTGGAAAAAAGGGGGACTTAACTTTTTAAACCTCAGACAACGTTTGTGTTCATTTAGAGCACAGAGTGAAGTTTCGAATTAATTCATGTTTTATTTTAACTGTTAGCCTTAATTAGGTGCACTCAGGAGAAATCACTTCCCCTCTAATATAAAATCATGGAGCTTGCGACACATGGAAATTATAAACACTTTGGAGTGACTTAGGAGATGGGTGTTGGCTTTGCAGCAGCAGAAGAGCAAATATTTACAGTACATTAGGGTTAGCCTCACTTCTAAATTATTATCTTACCCTTTGGAATAATCTGTTTTCCAAAGACAGATTGCTACTAATGCTAGTGCCCTCCTCCATCCGTTTTGTTGCAGGCAATTATTTTTCCTTCATTTCTACATTGAAATTCCTTGCTCTAGCTCTCCACAGAGTCAAATGAAAACTGAGGAAATCCTTAATTTAGTGTCTCTTTTGTCCCTGAATCACACTGTGGCCTCTGGCAAATTATTACACTTCTCTGAGCTTCAGTCTTCTTTTTTTCAAAATAAAAATACCAACATTTAACTTCCCAACAGAGGTGTTAATTAGTTCATATCCATAAGAGGACTTTAAAAAAGAAAGTGACATATAATGTTAATTAGTGGTATTATAATTGCTTATTCCAAAAGCCCAAAGAAGCTGTTCCTTTACAGATTACCTAAAACACTGCTAAAATATTCCCATCTTCGGTCTCGTGAGGCTCAGATATGGGAAGTTAAATACAACAAAAGGAACACTATGACATAAAGGGGAAGAAATAATTACACATGCCATTTTTATTCCCCCGATATAACTTCTACAGCGCATGATGTGCTGTTAGGTTTTGCAGTAAAAGTACTGCAACCCAGCTTTGCGCTTACAATAGCTAAAACCATCTGCGTACGTGTAAAACCTTTGCTGGCAGGTTTCCATGTGCGGTTCGTGCATTCCTTCGCCTGTGCAATTTGAAGCTGTCAAAAACTAATTAAATAATTATGTGGTTGTTACTGCAGCTGTGTGTATTCTTCATTACGTTATAAGGCTGCGGTTTGAGGCACTCTCCTGCTCTAGGTTTCAAAATATTAGTAATGGAAGGTGTGTTGTCGGTGCATGTTCAGCCGCTGCCAGAAAAAGCAGAGAGGGAAGGGAACCGTCTTTAATGTCAGTCTATCGTTGCACTTTGTGCTGTATATTCCCTATATACAGCACAGAGGTGAAAATGCGAATTGACTTCTCACATTGGGCAGAATTCGGCATGGCCTGTCCTGAATACAGGACAGAGAAAAGTCCCTGCATATCTGAAGCATGTGTGAGGCTTTGTAGCGCCCCTCAGACCTGGGGAGGTGACTTGGAGGGTGACAGCAGAAGGAGAAGAACGAGGCTGTGGAGAAGACTACCTCCTCTCCAGCCAAGAAGGGGATTGCTCTCAGTCCTGCTCTTGACTCGCTCCCTGGCCCCAAGGAAATCGCTCCCTGGGTCCACCTGCCCTATCGGTAAATCACGGGTAACGCTGCATTACCTCCTTCAAGAACACATCAGGCAGGTTTGTTAACGATCACGATTAAACTTAGTCTCAGACTGAGGGTGCTACCCAGATGCAGCATGGTATTACAGTGTTCTGCCATTGGCAACGATGCCAATTACCGCATCACAACTCAACTAGCATGAGATTTTCAGTTGAAGAACAAGGAGCTGTCAGCGCAGTAAAATAATCCCTAGTTGTCCCCCGCACACACCATTCTGGTGGAAATTACCCTTGTAAATGGAAAAACGGAGCTCTTATTTACATTAACTAAAACAGTATATATGGGCACCAGGAGTCAGCCCTATGGACATAACCCTGCCTCACGTCTCCTGACCACAGCGCATGATAGAGGGAAGGGTAGCAGTCCCAAAGGACAAGGCATCTGAGATCTCTTTGCTGTGGAAAATGTTTCTCAGGACTACTTAACGAGGCCACAGAGGCAACCTAAATCCAGGTAGTGCTGCTGTTTCCAGAGACCAAACCAGCCCGTAGCAAAGAAGTTTTTCACGGCTGCAGAAGAGAAGCCCTGGTTGCACATGCAGTGTATGCTTTAGAGACAGTGCAGCTGTTGGAGGAACAGTAAGTTACTGCAGCAGTGAAGTTGCATAATACAGAGTGTTTCCAGTTTATTATATTTATGGAACAACTTTTAATGAGGTTTTCCTCTAATTTATGGAACCGTCTCATCACATTGGCAGTTGTCTACTTGGCTAACTGTTCAAAAATACTAATAAAGGGAAAATTCCAGACCCTAATTTTATTTAATATTTTTCTTTTATGCACCCATGGTATAATATATGAGTGCAGATGCCTTCCTTTTAATGTCTTCGTATGATTTATCACTATCAGTCTAGATGCCACTCAGCCTTTCTCAGTGCACTAGGCAGCCACGGCAAAGTTGTTTAAAATCATCTGGTTTACCTCAAGCAGCCTTCTTTGTAAGAGCCTTTCTCAGACTTCCCCTCAGAAAGCTCATAGGTGAGTGGCAGTAAAATTCATGAAAACTAGAACTTAAATAAAATAAGCTACTTTCTGTAAACCAAAGTTGGAAGCAAACAATCCTTCGAGTTCACGGGGGCTACTAGAGAGCAACGCGTGTCTTTGGGTCCCTCTCGTGGTCTGGCAGCAGCAGGCTGCCATCATCAACATACCCTTGAGTGATCCCCAACACAACAACACACGAAGAGACACTCATGGTCACAGACATGGCCAGATCCAGCACAGACAAAGGACGGACAAAGATGCTGGTATCTGATTGAGAGCTGGTCAGCCTGTTTCTCATTATTACTACAACTATTGAAATTCCAGGGAAATATCACGTAGAGCCAAATAGCGCTACTCCGTTTTTATGTGGAAACCTACTTTATTCCACAGTATCACATAAACATAATGAAACTACTACAGATTGCTATCCAACACGCATAAGGGGGGTCAGGACGTGACTGTGCTTCACATAGCTTCCAGATATATATCCCAGATTGTATATTCAGTATTTTGAATAGATGAGTACTCAAGATTTCATATATTCAAAATTCGTATATCGTACATTTGTATATTCGAGATTTTGAAGGCACTCTTCTTCTTAAGGGATTTGCCTTTGGGATTACTACAAGGTGAATTCTCTTTGGGACAATACAAATTTGTGTTTGTGTGGAGTCCTGTTAATGATCAAAATATGGTAAATAACCTTACCCACTCTTTCTGAGCTCCAGCCTGCTTACAAGCTAACAAGCTCAGGAACAACTACAGACAAGTAGACAGTACCTTGACATTGCAAGTTTGGGGAAGAAAAGAGGAAGATGGAGTGAGAAAATATCCTTTAGAATGGGTGGCCCTGGGCAAAGCAACAAGCTCCTTTTGGTAGCTGCCTCCATCCAAGCACCAAGAGGTGACACAAGAAAGGCAGGCACCATCAAGTTCTGTCGGCAAGATGTTTCAGAGGAGCCTAAACAGTGTTGTCTCCTCTCTCCAGCTGCTCCAACTAGAACTGCAGATCCTCAGTGGGCATGAAAGGGTCAAAGAGATACAAAGCAATAGCTGGGCAAAGAGACGGTGCAACCTCTGCAGCCATGAAGAACAGCAATGTGTGGGTTTGGAGGAGTGTGTTTTGATGAGGGAGGCTCACCCCAGACAAAAAAGCTGCTTGTTGCAGCCCTGCCTTCACCATCACCCAAATGCCTGCGCTGTCCGTGACCAGGCTCATTTTTGGTAACTGAATAGGGGTGTCAAAACTTCACATCCTTCCTACCACCTGAGTGCCTCTCATCACAGAGCCTCAGAGATCTCTTACCTCTCCCAGGCATAACTCTGCACAGCTTTGGTCCTGTTTCTCAAAAAATTTTCCTGAAATGCCACTTGTCCCTCCTTCTCCCCTCCAACACCTTCCTAAAACTAACAGGGACTTCTTTGATTCCCTTTCTCCTGCCTCAACTGATCCCTCCCAACTTTCTTCCCCTACCTGCATCCTCCTCCTCAGCACCAGCACTACCACAACCATAAACCCACACTTTTCTGCCCCCAAAGAGCTATCTTGCTTTCTCCCATAGGGGACCAAAATTCAATTTTTCCTACGCTACAAAGAAGCCTTAAACAACTCTGAGTTTATTTATAATGTTGGGTCACTGTTACTTGTCACAAAGGAACTGTTAAAGGCAGAACTGATTTGCTCCAGACTAAGGGCAAACGTACTAGTACATACATCAAACAAACGGGCAGTGTTATGTGTAACAACTTGCATCTCCAATTTTGGCAACCAAACTGCCTACGCACTTACTTGGAAACTATAAATAACAATATATACCAGTACGTCGATGCAAAACCCCATTGTTTCTTTCAAAATAATCCTCTAATCCACATATCTAATGACCCAACATCAGAAAGGCAATCTTAAAACTTTTGGCTTAAGACTGCCCTACTTTGCCCATTTCAGAACTACTTACGTCTTCCTACATTCCTCATACACTCGAGAGGGTTTTTAAACTTGCCCAAATACAAAGAACTTGATGCATGTGAAAAGTTAATACAACATATTGCTGACACTAGATGGTCTGTGAGGTGTATTTTGATAGGAATACAAAAAACACAGTAGAATTTTTTTGCCTTTTATGCATAATTGTTGTCCTGCTTCCTTTTGGAGGAAGGCAGACCTTTTCCACACAGAGATAATGTGTCTCTGCTGCTTGGAAAACCACCCCATAATTCCCTAAATGCCAGCACTAGGTAGTTAAAGCTGGCTGGAGCTAAACCGACATTTTCTCATGTCAGCTGCCTTCTTACGAATACATAGACTTGCAAGGGAAAACTAGTCCAAAAGTTACCTTATTCAGTAGTTCTCTTTATTCCTTTTTGTTACATCCAAACAGAGCTGTTCTTTGATTTTCTCAGCTATGTCCTTTTTTCCAGCCTGAAATCTTTTCTGGGGAGATTTTGGGGACTTTGGATATTTGCATTAGTTTTTCAGGCATCGGCCAGCCTCAGCAGAGAGGCAGTGCTTGTCCCAGTGGACACCTGAAAACCCTCCACACGTCTCTCAGGCACAAACAGGGCATCCAGCATACAACACACTTGCAGCAGAGAACCCATCCTTCCATGTCTATCCCAAGCGGCCAGAGACAGGAGCTACAGCTGCAGGGACACAGAGGATGTGCTGTCCCCTGGTGCAGGTCCTCACGTGAGCCCATGGGGACAGCTTCCAACACAGCTCTGTTCACCTACATCCACGCTGTGCTGCTACGTGACACACAGGATACTGTTCTGAGATGAATAATTTTCTGGGTCTGGCCCCGCTGTGTAACTGTAGATTGTTAGTGTTCCAAAAGTGCTTTTTGGAGGAAAAACATGGGAAACTCCCCCCAGAATGAACAATATTACAAAGCCTTATTCCTCTTCACCTGCCTATAGCTTCTCATTTATAACAACACATGTTTTTGTTATAGTGCACAAAAACAACTATACATAGTACAAAAACACAGCTATAAAAAGAGTTTGCTTTAAAATGTAAGCAAACATTTTCAATTTAAATACCTAAAGGCAACATGTAGGACTTACATAGCCAGCCTGATTTTTAGAGATAATAAGCACCACCACTGAAAGCAGAAGGAACTGAATAAGGGGAAGATCAGTACTTCGGACTACATGGAGTGCACAACTAAGGGGAAGATCAGTACTTCGGACTACATGGAGTGCACAACTTTGAATTTTACAGCCCAGTTATCAACTGGCAATCATCTTGATAAAATCTTGGCATAACAGGATCTTTGGTCCATACTCTTTCCTGAATTGTGGTTGCCTCCTGTTTTTGAAGTCACTAGAAATGCAACAGTTCAAACGAACTGAATATCTGACCCCTCATATTTACATATTCACATATGCACACATAAATGTACATCTACCCACGAGTACGTAGGCTGTATTTAATGAAAGTATTTAATTTCATTCTTTTTACAAAGTAAAGCTTCTTGTAAACAGTAAATGAGGGAAGTCAATACTATCTATATACTTTTTACAAGAAATTCTCACAATGAGCAACTTGTCATGTTCCGTACCTCTAATTTATTATAATGTTCAAAAAATCTGTTAACCTGGGAACTAAAAAACATGTGGGGGTTGTAAAACTATCCACTATAATAAAAGACTTACAACATTTTTAGCTAGCTGAGGAACTGGGAATTAGGTTGATGGAAGGGATTATTGCTTAATGTTTTCCGTAACATCAGCAATCTTGTCAAAATCCCCTGGTTGCTTGGAGAGTAGGAGACATCTGTTTTATGGGGTGAGCACATATCCTGGAATGTCTGCCATGAGTCGGCGTCACAACCAGGCTTCATTACCCCTTCACACATTAAGCCTGGTTTACACTTCACAGTGCCATGGAAAAATCACACATTCTGCTTATGCCAGCAAATGCCTTGCTGTAGACACAGTCCTACAGATTAGAAAGTCCCCTTGCCAGTATCGTTTAGTTCATGTGGGGAATGACTGCAGGCTGTACCAGCACATAAACCATCTTGCCGTTTACATTGCGCCACAGGTTTGATATGTAAGCTTCTACTAGGAGGATTTGCCTGCGTAGCTGTCTCTCACTTTCTAGCTTTTGGGTTGTGACCGGTGGTACAAAATCCAGTTGGAGGCCAGTTCCTAGTGGTGTGCCCCGAGGGTTGATAACCGGGGCCACTGCTGTTCAATATCGTCATGAACGACCTGGACACTGGTACAGAGTGCACCCTCACCAAGTCTGCAGACAGGACAAAACTGGAAGCAGAGGCTGATACACCAGAGGGTCCTGGGCAGGGTGGAGAAATCCACCCAGAGGAACCTCATCAGCTTCAACAAAAGGAGGCGCAAGGTCCTACCCCTGGGGAGGAACAACCCCAGGCACAAGTACCTGCTGGGTGCTGAACAAGATGATCCCTCCCTGCAGAGAAGGGCCTGGGGGTCTGGTGCAAACCAAATTGACCATCAGCCAACTATGCGCCCTTGCAGCAAAGAAGGTCAGCAGGTTCCTGGGAAGAACATTGCTAGCAGGTCAAGGGAGGTGATCCTTCCACTCCACTCAGAACTGGTGAGCCATAGTCTGTAGTGCTAGGCCCAGTTCTGAGCTCCCCAAAACAAAAAAGACATGGATGTACTGGAGCAAGTCCTACAAAGGGCCACAAAAGTTCTGAAGGGACTACAGCTTCTTTCATACAAGAAGACGGTGAGAGAGCTGGGATTGTTCAGCCAGAGGAGAGGAGCCTCAAGGATATTTCATCAGTGTGTATAAATACCTGATGGGAGAGAAGACATAGCCAGGTGCTTTTCAGTGGGTCCCACTGAGAGGACAAGCGACAGTGAGGACAAATTAGAACACACTAAATTCGTCTGAAAAAAAGAAAACATTTTTTGGTTTTGTGACCACTTGTGAAGGTGGTCAAAGTTTGTCACAGGTTGCCCAGAAAGGCTGCAGCATCTCCATCCTTTGAGATACTTAAAACCCAATTGAACACAGTCCTGGGTAACTTGTTCCACATGACCCTGCTTGAGAGAGGTGGGTAGACGAGGTGATTTCAAGAGGTCCCTTCCAACCGCAGCCATTCTGTGATTCTGTGACAGTGGTATTGACAAACCTTTGGGAACTGGAATGAAGTTTACAAATCCACATCCCTGGACAGGCATGTCTTCTCACTCCACCTGTGCCAGCAGAAGGAGTTACTCTTCCCATTTAAGAAATTTTTCCCCAGGCCCTTTATTTCTAAAGTTATCAATTTTATAACAGGCATAGGCATGTTTTACGTCTGAGGCAACTGAATCAATTCTCAAGAAAAGATCAGATATGATGGTCATCCAGAGCTTTTTAAGATAATGATGATACTTAGATAAATATATTTCACTTGCCTCTGTTTTACAGCCTCTGTGCTTCTGGCCAAAGAAAGTATTCAGGTGAAAGTACGTTAGAATAGGAAAGTCTTTCACAGAATGGGGACCTATTCTAAAACATTCTACTGGATGCTATTGGCACAGGGAATGAGTGCTTTGATGCGGCACGGGGAGGCACAGGCACACTGGCTTTAATCTAGTGAGCCTGGGGAATGGCAGAAACCTCAGCCTTGAGGGCAGCCAAAGCACAAGTTGTATGGAACCTGGGGCAGAAGACTCTACTTGCCAGCCTGTGCTGCCATTTTCCTCCCACCCATTGTCCTTACCCAGACTAGCTAAATTTTTAATCATATTTTATTATTGTGCCTTTATTTCACTGCATAAGCATGTCTGTAAACCCTGTTTTTATTGGCAGTTTGAGCAATAGTTTTTCAGCCATTCTTTTGAATCTGCTGCCATCTAGTGAGCAGAAATCAAGCTGAAACGTCTGGGGTTTGTGGCCAGCAGTGGGGTTTTGGCTTCTAAAACGTGAAGGATTTTGTCCCGCTCTGCCTCCACGTCAAGATGCATGCAAACCCTACCGTGTCAAGGTAGGGTTTGCATGCATCTCCCCAGTAGGCTTCCAGATGTAGAGATACAACTGATTTAAGGCCTCCTCTGCCTTATACCTTATTCCCTCCCTGGCTGGTTCTAAATCACTTCATTTTTAGCACACAGGAGATTCCCATTAGATTGCCCTCCAATAATAAATCCATACTTGAACATCTCAGTCAAAAAGTTGTGAACCTCCAGGACTTGAGGCTGTGTAAGCATTGTGTAACTAACACATCCCTACATTATCAGCGCTGTTTTCAGCACAAATCCAAAACATAGTCCCATACAAGCTATTGTGAAGAAATATAACTTTATCCCAGCCAAAAACAGTACACCCAGTCAGTAGGTGGTGAGAAACTCCTTTAATTTGCATGACGTGTTTTTCTTGGGTTTTATTTTTTTCTCCGCTAATGTTTTCCTATTTTCATTATTATTAATATTTTGATATTATTAATAT
>VZSF01008152.1:515974-565791 GCA_013398295.1 Chionis minor | reverse complement strand
GCCCGGCTGCCCGCCTCGGCTCCGCCGCCCGTCCCGGGGTCCCGGCGGCCGGTGACGCGGGCTCCCGCCTCCCCCGTGCCGGCCGCGGCAGCGCGTGGATGTGGGCGTCGGGCTCCCCGAGGGCCGGGGGGTGCCGTACCCCAGCGCGGAGGCCCGGCCTCCCGAAAGGCCCAGGGCTGCCGTACCCCGGTGTGGAGGCCCGGGCTCTCCGGAGGCCAGGGGATGCTGGATGCTGTGCCCCATCGTGGAGGCCCACGCTCCCCAAAACCTGGAGCCACCGTACCCCAGCATGGAGGCCCGGACTCCCCGAAGGCCAGGGGATGCTGTACCCCAGCGCGGAGGCCCATGCTCCCCAAAAGCTGGAGCTGCCATCGCCCAACGTGAAGGCCCGGGCTCCCCAAAAGCTGGAGCTGCCATCCCCCATTGTGGAGGCCTGGTCACCCCAAGAGCTGGAGCCTCCGTCCCCCATTGTGGAGGCTGGGGCTCCCCAAAGGCCAGGGGATGCCGTACCCCATCGTGGAATCCTGGGCTCCCCAAAAGTTGGAGTCGCAGTACCCCGTCATGGAGGCCCGGGCTCCCCAAAAGCTGGGGGCTGCCATACCGCATCATGGAAAACAAGGCTCCCCAAAAGCTGGAGCTGCCGTACCCCATTGTGGAGGCCTGGGCTCCCCAAAGGCCAGGGGATGCCGTACCCCATCGTGGAATCCTGGGCTCCCCAAAAGTTGGAGCCGCCGTACCCCATTATGGAATCCCAGGCTCCCCAAAAGCTGGAGGTGCTGTACAGCATAGTGGAATCCTGGGCCCCCCAAAAGTTGGAGCCACCATACCCCATCGTGGAATCCTGGGCTCCCCAAAAGTTGGAGCCGCTGTACCCCATTATGGAATCCTGGGGTCCCCAAAAGCTGGAGCTGCCGTACCCCATCATGGAGGCCCCGGCTCCCCAAAAGCTGGAGCCGCCATACCCCACCACGGAGGCCCGGGCACCCCAAAGGCCAGGGGCTGCCGTACCCCAGGGTGGGGGTCCAGGCTCCCCGCATGCCATGGGGGTCCCCCGTGGCTCCCGTGCCCACACTCTGTGCTTGCCTCTGCCCCGCAGTGCGGTGTTCGGAACCTGCGCCGAGCCCTTCTCCGGCGCCTCACAGTTAAATCGTTGTGATCGGCGCTTGCGACGGGACTCGTTTGCAGGCTCGGTGTAAGGCATCGGGTTTCACCACCATTTTGGATTATGTTTTCCATCACTGTAATTAACAGGGCTTTTTTGATTTTTTTTTTGTGTGTGTGTTGCAGCGCAATCACAGATCTCTTCTCACCAGATGGCCTGCCGTCTTGTCATAACCATTCCACGACATCTAACAATTATTGAGGAATTCTAGTGAGTAAATATCCCGCAATTTTCCTGGCAGATTTTGCCGTTTCACAAGATTGGAGATAGAGAAGAAAACGAATGTCAAGGGGGAAAACAAAATAAATAGGACTTTGTTTGAAATGCTTTCCTACTGGCCCAGACAAGTCACGATATATTCAACTTTAATCCATAACATTGATTGATATGTGACAGTCTGACTATAAAAAGATCTAGAGAGGAAAGAATAAAGTGTTGAGCGCAGCAAGCTAAAATACATCAAGCTGAAATGAGCAAAATCAAGGACTTCTGCCCGGTGTATAGAGGACACCCACCACTTTAATAAACAAGAAGTCTGCAAAGGGAGGTTTGGTTGTTGGGAAGTAGATGCAAATAGCGAGCTGATTTTGCCTCTAAAGCCCACTCTGCCTCCCTGCCAAACGGAAAATGGCTGCGGGAGGATCAGCAGGAACATCCCTCTGTTGTGGGAAGGAAATGCTGGGCCCGGACTGTCCCGGACCACTGTTCACTGCCTCCTCTGGGATCTCCTGACCTGCAGTCCTGCGTCCTGCAGCTCCCGTATCCAGGACTCCTCCATTAGGGGTAGAAATATGATTTCTAATAGCCCTTACAGTATTTTAAGCATGACTTGCCTGGCGCTTTCCTTCCAGGCAGACATCATCTCCTCCCAGTGCTCTTTCCCATCCCACCTTCCTCCCAGAACATGTTCTTCCCATTTTCCCTCCACACTTCTGAAATGAAGGGGAAAAGCACGGTGCGCAGTTAACGAGGTAAAGAGGACATGTGAGACAGAAGCAGACAAAAGAAAGCAAAAAGGAACTCATAAATAATGTTAGTGTATTCAGGGAACAGTAACATTTACCGCACATGTGTGAGCTAATAGGTACTGTATATTTGAGTTTGGGGTAATTTATTTCTGGAAGCTCAGGGGACTGGGATGGACAAGCAAGCCTACCGCATGCGTTCAGCGGGGAATAAATGGAGATGGGAGCGGTTACAGAGCAGTTCCTGTTCTTTCATATTCACGCAAATCTCTTGTGTAAAATCAATAGGATCAGAATTTCAATCAATAAGTTTCATTTCAATGGTTCTGGCCAGAGGGCATTATGAAAAGTGCCGTATAGGAAAAGCACAATCAAGAAATACAGAGGCAGCGTCCTCATGAGATGGCTGCATTTACTTCCCATCTTCTCCAGCAGCTTGCCAGCCTTGGAGTCATATTGGGATACTCTCCAAGGGTTTTACTAGGAGAATTAGTCTTTTGTATCAGCCTCTGGCTACTCGTTATCTGACAGATTTGTAGCCTGCACCTCCTGCCGTGGAGAAGATGGCAGAAAATGGTCTTCTGCTTGACCGGTGCAGAGTCCGCACTCAGCCCTTTGTCCCATGTACATCCCCATCACTACACCAATATCTGCTAATTTCTTTCTTTTAGGGAAAATCAGAAACAGAGACGTCTTCTCCTCGCTCTCTCAGCTCTCAGAAAGATTCAGAGGAGCAGCTGTGAAATTGAGCCATTTTTGAGCCATTTTTATGCTGCTGCTAATTGAGCGGAGCGGATGGAAATGTTTCCTTTGAAATTTTCTTTGAGGGAAATTTCATTTTTTTGAAAAATCTGCCTATTCGTGGCAGATGAACTTCAGGAACCTGAAAAGAAAAAAGCCTGCCTCCCCCAACAAACAATCAAAATACGTACCAGCCTACTTGGCTTTTGAGATAAATATGTTGGGTTTTGTTGCTGAAAACGATGTTTCTATTTTTCAGGAGCCGAGAGAAGTCCTCTCTTAATAAAAAGTCGTTGCTGGGAGTAACAACTTCAGATGAAAATAGGCGCTTTTTTTTTTTTCCCCTTAAATATGACAAAACCTCTCCATAAAAGGTGAGGAGGAGAACCTTTTCTCTGGTCATTCCTGCAATTAAATGATTTCACTGGAGGTGCATAAAGAACACGCTTCTTGCTGCTCGGGCTGTTCTCTTCACAAACCTAAGAGGCAGCAGCGTATTTTAAACCAAAGTCCTTATTCTCCTGTATCTCTGATCTGTGCCTCGGCACAAACAGGCTTCTTTCTGCAATCAGTTTTCAACCATTCTGCTAGAAAAGTTAATCAGAGGGTCATTTCTTCAAGAAGTGAAGGATGGCAAGAGAACTGACAGGTGCCACTGAAACAGGCTGCACCAAAGTTTAGTGGTGGCCCTGGTAGAGTCGGGTCAGTGGCTGGACTGGATGATCTTCAAGGTCTTTTCCAACCTAAATGATTCTATGATTCCATGAAAGTGACGTTGCGGGATAGATGATGACTCGGTGATCTCAGGTGTGTTGTCTTCCTGCGGGTGATGGGTGTCTGTACCGCTTCTCCTGGCTGCATCCAGCCTGGGTGTCCTCCACCTCCACCTCCGCCTCTTCATCCCAGGCTCTGACTACCCAGGTTAGGGGTTTGTGGAGCGCTCTGGCTTTCTTCCAGCCCAGGCATCTTGTTTCCTTTCACACAGAAACGGAGGAGGTGGTGTGAGGAGGTGTTCGCCAGGGAGCAGGGCTGGACCCAGGACTCAAGGAGCCTTTCCAGGTCTCACAGTCCAGACGCGGACAACCCCCTGCCACCGCACGTGTTCTCGGATGCCACCAGCATCTCACAGCTTGGTGGTAAAACAGCGGAGGCGGGGAAAACTATCCCGCGGGCCTCAGGAAAGATGAACCCTTGACTTAAAGTCCCATGGCGACCACAACACTCCCATCACCCCAACTGAAACTGCGGTAACGTTGGATCCCGTCCCCGTAATGAGTTGATACTGCTGGTTCAGCGTGCCCTCAGCGTGCCGGTGGGCAGTATGAAGGGAGAGCAGGGCGAATCCAGGGTGAGATGACCACAGGAGGCAAACTGCAACGCTTTGCAGCTCGCCTTTCCCCTCCTACTTCAGGATTGTTCTGTCCAATCTATAATCTTATATTCCTTCAGTGCGGTTTTAATGCACATGCTAATGGAACGGCCACCAGTCCCGCGGAGAGAGAGCAATGCATTCTAGCAGATCTCACCATTAGAAAGTTGTCCCCGGATATTCAGCCTAATTTTTCATTCTTTAAATTGATGTCAATTACCCCCCGGCTAAACCTAGTTATGCAGTGGAAGACAGGTTTAAAATACTGAATGATCTCACTAAATTGGAGAAATGGACAGAAATCAATACAATGAGAGGCAATAAGAACGCCCATAAAGGTTAAGTGGTTGATGGAGGAAGGATTAATGAAATGCATAGATACTAGGTCGAATTGCAAATATCCTTACTTCACTCTTACTCGCACCGTGCCCCACAGATGTGTTCTACTCCAGCAAATCAAATGAGGAAGAACCTGAGAATCTGACCAGCGACTTGGCGAAGTAGAGACCAGTATTACAGGAAGAGAAGGTGTGGGGTGGGTTTATTGTATGGAAAACGGGCATCGAAACGAGAATGAGATATTTAAAAAAAACCAGCGAAATACTAACCTGTGGAAAGGAATATGACCTGCGATATACTTGGTGTCAAGAAGTTGGACATCCTGACCAAGTTTAGAGAGACGCTGAAAATCCTACTTTTGTTATTAGTTTTTCATGCCTATCTTGCTCGACGATGATAACTACAGGACCTGGAAGTCCCTGATGGTTACTGTCTTGGAATGAGGTGAAGTTTTTGGGTTAGGGCTTATGGGGCTAGAAATGTTTGCCACCTGGGGTGGCAGTGGTTAACACATTTGCAGGACAGAGAGATACAGCAGCTTGTCTTCAAAGTACTCAGAACTAACCTTGGAAAGTCTCTCATGCTGCAGAGAGGAGAAAAACAGAGAGAGATTGGGATGTATTCAGGGGAAAGTAACAAATTCCAGATAGATCTGCTGGGGAAGCTGAGGAGAACTGCATGTACCAGGGCTGGAGCTGGTCTGTCTACCAGTCCCAGAAGACTGGTAGAAGGAAGGCGTTGCTCAGTGCTGTGGCTCCCACCAAGGATTTCCCAAGCATCCACATCAGTTTCTGCACAATAAAGCTTTTTTTTTTCATATGTAAAATTAAAGGTTTCTACTACTTTTTGTGAAAACAAATTTATTGTGTGGCATGAAACAGGATGTTACCTCCGTCTGCAGAGAGCCCTAAATTATGGTTTCTCCAAGTGAGAAAGAACTTGTCAGTAACCCTTAATGAGGTTTGAACTCCCCTCCCTTTTTTGCAGTGACTGTCAACTCCCAGCTCTGAGGAGACTTTTCAGTGACAATGTTTTCCATTTTCTAGTGGTTCAGGGACACATGACAGATAAAGAGAAAGGCTTGTGGGTCTTAAAAACCAAAATAGTCAGAAGCAAAATGATTAACTATTTTGCTGCTTATCATTGAGATGAAATCAGTACAGATTCCCTTGGGGATGCTTTCATTGTTAGGGACAGCTTTACATACAGGTGCCCTATTTTCTGTCCCTTCATCCGATCCAATTTCTGCTGGTAGGGTACTGCAGCTATCCGTACTTTGGTGGTGACGTGAGGACCTAAATGGAGCAGAACCAGAAGTGGGAAGAGGCTTTCCTCTATCCACTTTCTGCCGCAAGAAATATAGGATAGCATGAATGATTCGGCAGGTGCTCTAGTAACCTTGAAAAGCCATGAAACTGAAGCCAGACAACGCTGTCCTTCAGGCAAGGGTGAGAGAGCACCGAAAATGAGACAGGGTAGCTGACCTTGGCTTGGGGTTTAAGGGCAAGGACCCCCTCAGCCCTTCACCATTCCCATTTCCGCAATATCTAGGGTGATGGATTTAGTAGGAATGAAATAATTCCGGCCATGAGCCAGGAAGGCTGTTTAGAGACACGGTCATGATTCCTCAGGGTAGGGAAATCAAATGTTGGTTGGTCTTGATCAAACCAAGCTCAACCTCCCGCACTGAGCGTTCAAGCTCAAACTCGCAGCTGATTGCACACGAGTGCCGTTTCGGGCAGCCGCTGTCATCAGGCACGAGATTTGGATAGACCATTTGAGCAGCTCCATTTGCAGCACTTGGGGAACATTCCTGTTTTCATATAGATGCTATCCAGAAACCTTGCAGCTCTCATTCCCACAAGGAGTCCTGATGAGGGGTCTCACTGAGGAATGCTAATTCAGGCCCTGAAAATATGAGCGTGTACTTACTCCACAGCTCTCCGAAGCTAACTCAAATAGTTAGGTACATACAACTCCTGCCTTCCTTCTCTGCAAAGACCTTCTGGTGGTTTTTTTGGTTGTTTTTGGTTTGGGTTTTTTTTTTTTTTTTGTACAGACTTATCACATTGTTCTTCTATTAGAAATGCGCATTAAAATATTTAAAATAAGCATCAGCTTTACCAAGTGTTGTTTCAGTGTCACGCGGTGCTTCCTGATTGTAAGTAGGGATGTGATTCACGAAGGCTAGCTTTAGCTGACGGAGGCTATAATCAGTGTAGGAAAAGAGACACTCCTCCAGCAGAGGATGAATAACGGGAATCATCTCTCACCTTTGATTTTGAAGAGAGCCTACGGAGACCGGCTGTCTTTGGCTGAAGTTAACCTCCGTGAGCGCCTCTCACAATGCTCCAAGCCAAGGACTTTGCCTTCGCTGGGAGGAGATGGGGGAGAAATAATTCTGCCCACGTGAAGCAGGCAGTGTTACGCTGAGAAGGGCATATTGGGGGAAACGCCATCTCCATCCAGGATGAAACAGTACCTGGAGCAGACTCGGTATGTGGAGGATCACTGCGCTCAGTTAATATCCAAATGTTGGCTGGATGCTAAACCCAACCCGGGTGCAAAACAGAAGGGAAGAAAAAAGTCATGAGGAAAAGCTCCATCAAAGGTTATTGAATACACAGAATTACTGCCTCCGGCTAAAGATGGCCCCAGGTGACGGCGGGAGCTGCGGGAGGAGAGGGCTGTCCTACACCTGCCTTGCTCCTACACCTCCCCTCCTTCCGCAGCCTCCATTGGCCTCGGCGAGAATCGAGGAGACTGCGCTGGGCAGCTGCTGGGTACAGCCTGGTGTCACCGTCCTGACCTGCCTGCTCCGACCGCGGCCAGGAGACACTGTCAGACCCAGCAAGAGGAGGACGTTTCCCTAGAGGGTGCCGGGGGATGCTCCCCACGGCTTCACCAGGCAGCAGCCAACCCCACTTTGATTTCAGTGCTGTCGGAAACTCAGCATCCAGCCAGCTCGAGAGAGTTCGGCATCCGTGATTAAGATGTTGAAAAATATAGTGGCTTTCCAGTCCCTAAAGGAACTCCAGGAAAGCTGGGCAGAGACTCTGGACCAGGGAGTGGAGCCATAGGACGATGGGGAATGGGTTTACACTGAAAGAGGGGAGATTTAGATGAGATCTTGGGAAGAAATTCCTGGCTGTGAGGGTGGTGAGCCCCTGGCCGGGGTTGCCCAGATCAGCTGTGGCTGCCCCATCCCTGGAGGTTCAAGGCCAGGTTGGACGGGGCTTGGAGCAACTTGGTGTGGTGGGAGGTGTCCCTGTCCAGGGCAGGGGGGTGGCACCGGGTGATTATTATGGTTTCAGAAACCCACAACAATTTATGGTCGTTCAGACAATTATTCTGTCACCCCGTCACCCCTCCCCACCCAGGAAGGGGAATCGGGGAAAAAACAAGGAAACCCAAGGGTTGGGGTATAAACAGATTTCATAAATAAGACTAGATAATAACATTAATAACACTAAAGAATCAATATTGATCCCGATACCAATATAGAATACACAGGATTACACCCAGCCCATTCTACCCGTGGGAAGCCGGGCGTTCCCAGCAGGGCACAGCCAATGTGGGACACTGCGGCTTCGGGAGGAAGGGAAGGGCTCAGGGCTCAGGCACCAGGGCAAGGGGTTCTCAGGATGGCAGCCATCACAGGAGAGAGAGAAAACTCCTCGGCAAACTTTCTAATTTCTATGGAATGTGCCGTTGATGGTGTGGAATAACCCTGTTGGCAGCTTGGGGCAAGTGCCCGGGTCTGGCTGCTCCTCGTCCCCGCACTGCCCAGCGCGAAAACACAGAGACCTTGGAACCCGCACACCGCGGCTGGCTGGGAAGGAAATACTGTCACCAGTTCAGACACTAGAAACTTCTAAAAGTGCAGTTTTCTCAGGCATTAGAAGAGAAATTAGTCCTGTGTCGCTCCAACCAGGACAATGATCTTTAAGGTCCCTTCTAACCCGAACCATTCTATGATTCTGTGATTCTATGAAAATGCATTGTCACAGCATGAAGAATCCAGACTTCTGTAGTGGCCCGGTTTATCTGAGATATATTTGCCTGCTGCCTGGACCAGAAGATGCCAGATTTGGCTGAAAATGCTTATTCTGTGGCTGAAGAAGTGTTTCACAAATGTACTGCAGAAATTCCCTGATCTCCCAACAGAATTGTGTCCAGAAGCTGTGGATGCTGGGTTGGGATCTCTGGCAACACGCATGACTGTTAAGCTGGTTGCCTCTTGCTTTCTCTCTCCTTGGATTCTTTGCGGAATGTCACGTTCTTCACCTCCTACATTGTTGGGGACAATTACACTGAATTATTAAACACCAGCCCTATTCCACCTTACAGCAGGTGGTGACATGAGACACAGATAGTCCTGTGGTGTTCATATTTGGGATGAGCAACATCGTGTAAATGTAAGACGTTAATTGCTTCTTGATTTTGTGACTCGAAGGCCTTTGGAAAAAGGTAGACGATCCCTTCGCATACACACAAGAACAATGTTTCTTCCTACCCTCTCGCCTTTGCTTTGTTTGATATGAGGAACAAACCAGGTCAATGAGAGGGGTTTTTTTTAAGTACCAAAGTACTGAAGATAAATGTGGTAGGATTTAACCTCCACGTGCAAAGCTGGAAGTTGTTTGGATGAAGGTACTGAGAGAAAATTCTGTGTGGATGTAAGTCCGCTGCCTCCATCAGGCTGATGCCGAGGTAGAATTAAAATGTGTTTTCTCTAAGGGCAGAGACTAAGGGTCTTAGCAGCCATTCATTCTTCTGGAGAATAATCTGTGAGTGTGAAGGGTTTGGAGATTGATGTGACAACTGGAGACCTTTTCTGTCCTGGGCCAGCCCTGACCTGCATGGCCCGAACCCCAAAGGCAGGAATATCTCGGAAGTCAAACCGCAATTGCACCCGTAGTCCTAGGCAGGAGGAGGATGGTGCAGGAGGGATCTCTGCCCGCTCGGCTCCAGAAATGCTGTCAGGTGAATACAACGTGCCTTGTCCTCACACCAGCCGTGTGTACCTTCGCACCTGATCACTAAATAATAAAACCGGAGTCCAAGAAGCAGCTGAGGATATATTCGGTGCAGTTTTGACATGAAAAAAACAGTGAGGTCATGTCATTCCTCTATCCATTGTAGCAAATGGGTGGCATGACTGGCTGGCTCGGGAATAAAAGCAGTTTTAATCTCTTACCGAAGCCCACAGCAACTCATTCCCAGTGAATCCCAGCTAAACAAGCAGATAGAACGGACAGACTTGAGAAAAGAAGAACCTGCCTGCCAGCGTGGCCAGGCTGGCTCTGCTCCCACTCTGGGCCAGGACAAGGTGGAGCGGGACAGGCAGGAGCATCTCCGTGTGCCCAGAGGAGCCGGTTGACTTTGGCCATGACCCTGTGGGACATGGGGGCTGGGCTGCGCGGCGATGCACCCCTGATGCACCCATCCTGCCCGGGGCTGGCGGGGGGACTCGGTCACCTTGGACCTTCCCTGGCAAGTGCTGGGCAGTGTTGGTTGCCAGGTGATGCCGGGGCCGGACGGCAGCACAAACACGTGCCTGCGTCCGGGGCTGGCAGAGCGGAAATCTCTGCCCGTTCTCCTCTTCCCCGGTGAGAACTTCAGCCCCACGTCGTATTCTCGGATCCTGGCCTCTGCTGAGCCTCGGCGACACCGCAGTGTGTGGTATTCCTGTGGAATACAAGACATGAAGGAAATTACGCTATTTGTTACGGCTGGGAGGGGGTGACCAAGAGGACCCCAGGTCCTGGGCGCCATCCTGAAAGTTGCTGCTCCGTTCCCTAAAAATATTCTGTACAATTTCTGTTGCAGTGCGGCAGAGAATTACATGCCAAGCCCTCAAGCGTTGGCTCAAGATGCAGTGATAGGAATACGTCGCAGGGAACAGCAGAACAGGGCACCGAATCCTTAAATATATACAGACTTATCCAGCGGTACCTAAATCCCTTGGGTCACAACCACAGCGGGACAAGTAGGTCCCTACTGGCTGCCTCCAAAAATCTCCCTCTGGTTCCACTACACACATAGGGAGAAGGATGGAGCGTCTCCAAACAACTTTTGGGATTGTGCTGGGCAGATGGGAGAGCCTAGCAAAATTCATGACTTTATAGAGAGAAATGGACAAGCCTTGTCTGAAGAAAATCTTAACCTGGGCAAATCTCAGATGCCTGAGATCCTTCTCCGGACCGTGTTTTACGTTTCCTTTTCTCTTCCTGCTATGGTTTGTCTCCAGGTTTTTTTCTCCTTCTCTCTTTCCTCATTTCCTCTCTGCCTTTCCTCATTTTGTTCCACACTGTTATGCCCAGGTTCGTTTTCTGGTTCAAATTCCAGCTCCCTTTTGGAGAGCGTTGGGGATAGCTGGGAAGATGTCTGCGACCCACAGATAAGCCATCTCCGCCGCGAGTGAACTACTCGCTCTCGCTGCGCAGTGACACAGGGTGCAATTGCTGCCTCTTCAATGGAAACCCTCCTTCGGGAGCGTGTCCTTGCTCTCTAGGAAGCTCTTATCTTCCGAAAACCTCCAAACCCACGCTCGAGTTTGCTTGCCTTGAGACAAAACTTGGGGGCTGTTGTCAGGGGTGCCAGGGTGAGATGACGCCAGGCTGCGGGTATCGGAGCTCCGCTCTGGTCCCGCTTGCTGCCTGCGCTGCCGGGAAGCCGGCCGAAGGTGGTTGGATGGGGGTTTTGTTTGCACAAGGCTGGGTGCTGCGGGAATGGCATGCACGTGACTTCGGGACAGCTTAGAGCAGGGCAGAGTCTGGCAGAGGGACGCGTCCATCTGTCCCCACCACCCCGTGTGCGAGTGGGAAATTCTTGGCGGAGATATCCTGTCTTGGGGGCAGCGGTGACAACAGCTGGTCGCGATCCCCCCCTGGCACCCTCCGTGCCAGGGTGACAGCCCGAAAAATGCCTTTCTCCTCGCGTGACGCTGAGGTGGGACCAGGTCTGGGGAGCAGCAGGTTCTCAAACCCCCGACTTTGGGTTTCCTGAGAAGCTGTTCCCATCCCCTGGGACAAGAGAAGTGCAGGATCGTGGCACGCTGACCGTTTTCCTGTGGCTGCGGCGTTTCGGGATGGCGTAGCAGGATCTAGGTTGCAAATCCTAGGTGTCCTTGGCAGGAGATTTGCCCCGTTGCTGTCCCTGTGGTGGTGGCCCTGGCTGGGCATGGTGGAAGAGCGGAGCGGCCGTTCCCACTTCCCATCTGTGCCGTGTGCTTTGCTGATACGAAGGGTTTTGCTTTTCCCCTCTGGCAGGACGGTCTTACCTTGGTTTGCTCGGCCGCGTTGCGAGAAGGAAGCTGAAGGGGTAGGAGTTATCTGAAACTCCCACTCATCCGCCTGGTACATTGCTTCTCTTGCAGAATATTTAGCTTTCAGGCCGTGGAGACTGCATCAAGCTTCATCAGCTGATGCTGAAACGCTTTTGAAGTTTCAATTGCTTCCTTGCCTGAGACGGATCTATCATTTTTATTGCCGTGGTTGCTTAGGCAGGGGAAGGGAAAGATGAACAAATCAGTACAGCCCTCTTGAATTAGGATTGATTTTCATGAATTCTTCTTGTTGATTTTGAAACACAATTGTTTCTAAAACATTTAATTGACTGAGGTTTTTCCCCTTCTCGCTTTTCAGCAGTATTTGTCCTCAGCCATTTGCCACTGCTGGGAGAGGAGGGGCGGGGGGGGGGAAGGAAAATAAGCTCTGTGTGAGATCAAGATTTCAACGCATTACACACCAAAACATTTGTTGCTATTTACTTTTAAAAGTGCCCTTCTGAGGCTGCACGGCTAGAGCTGCCATCTGTTCGGGATTACGCTTCGGAACTCCTGGTTTCTCCGCAAAGCTCCTGCCCGGCGCTGCTCCGTCTGCCGAGGGAAGAGGCGGTGGGGAAGGGGCTGGCTGTGGGGGGAGACAGCTTTACAGCTGGAGCTGCTGCGCTGGCCATCGGGGGACCGCTGAGATGGAAAAAAAAAAGATTCCTGGTGGCGATGGTGACTCCAGAGCATGTTTTCTAAGGTTCACTGAGATGTGATGGGTTTGTTAAAATAGGAGAGGACCAGGACAGGAGCGTTGCTGTTCCTCTCCGCTCTTTAGGGTGATATCAGGGGGGGTTTGGCCGGTATGTGCTGGGTCCCTGATGAAAACCTCTGCCCAGCTCCTCTCCTGAGCTGCAAGGAGTGATGGCAACGCAGGGATTTTCAAGGCGTGGGTGGAAAACACCAGCCCCTAAAGCGTCAGGAGTGTAACCACATCCTGGAGTCCATCGCTCAGGCAGGCGCGAGCATCTTCCAGGGCTCGAAAACCCTCAGGCAGCACATGTGTCCATCGCTCGGTGAATCGATGGAGTCAGGTCTCCTTCAGGAGCCAGAGCAGGCTGCATTTGGCTTTGTGCTTTGGGAACAAAGTGCTTTTCCCTGCCAGAAGCGTGAGGTTTCATTGCAGGGTGGTCTGTTACTCTCTTTTCCAAAATGGGCTGAGCAAAGTCTCTGGGATTCGTTTGACAAGAAAGAGGATGACCTCCTGTTGCCAGCCGTGCAGACACTGCTCTAAACGTACAATTCCCACTGTCTCCAAGAGGCTGCACCAGTGCCTGCGGGTGCTGGGGAGCAGGAGGGTCTCGGTGACCAGCCACAAACCCACCAGAGGTGCTGGCTCAGCGCACAGCGTTTCCATCCCTGCTTGGATCTGCCTTACAGGCTCTGATGGCCACACCTGCTAATTATTAACGCGGCAATCGTCGCCTTTGCGGCTGTAACTCTCCTCTGCTGCTCTCTCTTGTGCCCTGAGCCCATCCCAGCTCCGACACCGCTGATACGACAAATGGTGAAGCCACGCAGGAGCCTGGAGGTGGGTCTGTATTTACCAGCTTCACAAATCAACAAACCGAGGTGCTGGGGAAATAAGAGGCTGGAGCCAGGGTATCGCTTGAGCGTGCGCCAGGGAGCCTGAGCCCGGCTTTCTGCTCGGTTCAAAGGGTCCCGGTTTTTCCAGCACCGTCTCCTGGGGCCAAATGCATGAAACTGCTCAGAGACGTGAAAAATGAGCAGTGTTTTGTACAAGTATTCTGCAAACAAGAGCTGTCGTTGTGCCGGCGCAGTACTGACGAAGGAAACTTGTTTCCCTGGGCCTGGTTTTGGATGGTTTTATGACATTTTTGGGTATGTGGTCTTGGACACCTTCGGGGAGCTCTGAATTATGGCAAATGCCGCAGGTAGAGTGGTTCCTCCAGGTCCCCACTATGTGCTCTGAGCCCCCAATACACTTCTGCGACAGAGGCTAAATGGATCTGCTTTTCTAGATAGTCTCTTACTCGGATTTGTAAATACAGCCAGAAAAAATAAACTTTTTAGAGACTGACAGAGTTCAAACTCCTGAGTGCTTGAGCAGTTCTTAAAAATTGCCCTGATGCTTCTCAGCGACTTTGGTAAATTAGAATCATAGAATCACTTGGGTTGAAAGAGACCTTCAAGATTATCGAGTCCAACCATAACCTACACTACCAAAACCACCACTAACCCATGTCCCTCAGCACCACGTCCACCCATCTTTTAAATACCTCCAGGGATGGTGATTCCACCCCCTCCCTGGGCAGCCTGTTCCAATGCCTGATAACCCTTTGGGTAAAGAAGTTTTTCCTAATATGCAACCTAAACCTTCCCTGGCACAACTTGAGGCCATTTCCTCTTGTCCTATCGCTTGTTCCTTGGGAGAAGAGATTGACCCCCACCTGGCTATAACCTCCTCCCAGGTAGTTGTAGAGAGTGATAAGGTCTCCCCTCAACCTTCTCTTCTCCAGGCTAAACAATCCCAGGTCCCTCAGCCGCTCCTCATAGGACTTGTGCTCCAGGCCCCTCACCAGCTCCATTGCCCTTCTCTGGACACGCTCCAGCACCTCAATGTCTCTCCGATACTGGGGTGCCCAAAACTGAACACAGCGCTCGAGCTGCGGCCTCACCAGTGCTGAGTACAGGAGCACAATCACTGCCCTGCTCCTGCTGGTCACACCATTCTTGATACAGGCCAAGATGCCATTGGCCTTCTTGGCCACCTGGCCACTCTGCTGGCTCATGTTCAGCCGACTGCTGGCTCATGTTCAGCCGACCAAAATACATTAGAGAAATACATTCTCTTATGAGCTTCTCATCTCTTTACTTACGCTTCCCGCTGCACAGAAATGATTTGCACAGTTATCAAGGAGGCAAAGCCGAGGTCCGGGAATGGCACCGTCACCATTTAGAGCAGCGCTGCCGTTTGGAGGATGAGTTCCTGCTTTGGATAACCCAGGCTGTGCAACCTTTTCCCCCTCCCCAGGGCAGCCCAGCGGGCTCAGGCGTGCCCAGCGCCAGCACCCGGCGCTCGGCAGTGATCCCGGGGGAGAGGGATTGGTGCCAAACCCCGGGGCACGGAGACACCACTGGGATTCTCTGATTGACTCCCAGCTTTCAGCGGCAAGGAGCTGCGCCCCGTTTGGCGAGCGCAGTACGGCTGCTCCAGTGGAGCCCTGTGATGGGCTCATCCAGCTCTTTCGCTTCATCCACACACCGGATTTTTATCGGTTTATCGCTAATCACTTTATATAAGCATGGTGGAAACATTTGCAAGGTTGGGCACGTAGAGGTTTTGCACTAGTTTAACCACATTTACTCAGAAAAGAGGTTCTATTAACCCGATGAAGGGTTTGGGGGAAGTTGGGGATGGGGAGGAAGAACTTTGCTCTTCTGGTGGCCAGTGCTGCGAGGTGCAGTCATTCGGCAGAGCTGTTCTGGAGCTAAAATGCACGTTGGACCTTCTCTGCCCCTCTAGGGGGCTATTTTTCCCCTTTGTGTCTGTGCGTTGGTAAGATCTGGACTGAAAGAGCGCCGGCGCTCTTCCAGATAATAGCGCCAAACGCAGAGGAAGGAAATAATGAACTTCCCACATGGGTACGCGGGGGCTCGCAGGGCTCCTGGTGACTGCGAGGATGCTGGCTGCGGGCAGAGCCGGATCAGGAGCTGCCTTGACAGCACTGGCCTGGGAAGGCACCAGCCCATTTTTTCCTGGGATTAATCACATCAGGCAATGGAGCCACCAGCAAACTGTGTCACGAAGAATGTAAAATATTGGCAGCGTCCCAGGCCGTTCCGTTAGGGCTGGTTTTCCTGTCTCCTCTCCCTCCTTCCTCAAGCCGGTGTTGCTGCTGCTCTTTTTTTAAGAATTAAAAGTATGTCAGCTTCTGGCTTCTGTCAGGTCTTGGTGTTGTCAAACCTGGAGAGATGCTGTGCCGCAGCCCAGGAGAGTCTCGGGAATTTGCTTTCTGAGGTTATGAAATCAAGGCTTGGATTGTAATAGAAAAATAATCTTTTAAAATTCCCCTTTAGCCCGCACAGTTCTGACCATCTCCATATTAATATTTTAAGTGGGTTTTATAAGCTTGCTTGAAAAAGTGGGGCTGAAGGAGGTGGGGTAGATCACCTTCTCCTTGCTGGAAAATGGCACTGTTTAACCCTTTGGATCCAGTACATGCGGCTGGAGGGAGTGGGATTTGCTTTTTGCTGAAGACCATGATTAAATTTGGGAGGCGCATGGGACATCATAGAATCAGAATCAGAGAATGGTTTGGGTTGGAAGGGACCTTACAAACCACCCAGTGCCACACCCCTGCCCTGGGCAGGGACACTTCCCACCACACCAGGTTGCTCCAAGCCCCGTCCAACCTGGCCTTGAACCTCCAGGGATGGGGCAGCCACAGCTGCTCTGGGCAACCCCGGCCAGGGGCTCACCACCCTCACAGCCAGGAATTTCTGCCCAATATCTCTTCTAAATCTCATGTCTTCCAGTGTAGAACTGTTCCCCCTCATCCTACGGCTCCACTCCCTGATCCAGAGTCCCTCCCCAGCTTCCCTGGAGCCCCTTTCGGGACTGGCAGGGGCTGGAAGGTCTCCCTGGAGCCTTCTCTTCTCCAGGCTGAACCCCCCCAGCTCTCCCAGCCTGTCCTCCCAGCAGAGGGGCTCCAGCCCTCCCAGCATCTTCGGGGCCTCCCCTGGCCCTGCTCCAACAGGTCCGTGTGCTTCTGCTGCTGGGACTCCTGGAGCTGGAGGCAGCGCTGCAGGGAGGGTCTCCGCAGAGGGGCAGAAGATGAGACACGAGCCTGACCTCTCCCATACCAGGTTCACAGTGGGGTGCTGGGTCAGCACACCAAGGCTGGCCATCATAGCCTTAAACATTCTCCATCGAAGGCCGGGCGAGCAGACCCCACACAAAGGTCTTCACGGAGCTGCACGTGGCACCCGGTCCCTTGCTCCACCAGCATCATCAGCGCGGCCGGATTTCGCCCTTTTGTGATGGGGCTGCTGGCTGGAGCCAGGGCTTCGGCAGCTCTTTGGGCAGAGATCAAAGCCTTCGCTGGAGGACAGGGGTGCCGTTACTTGCGCTTGGTCTCCAATTGCCCATCCATCTGCAACCACCCATCAGCAGGTCTTGCTGGCGGGGTGCGCCGGGTGCTGACTCCCTTCCCATTTCTTCCTGCTGATGCTTCGGAGGTGTTTTTGATTTTCAGATGTGGGGTTGTGTTCCTCAGTTGTCAGGCTGTGTTTAATTATTTAATTAGTCATGCAAATTTTGCTGGAATTTTGGTACATCTCGGTCGTTACCGCAGCAATTAAAAGGCTGCTTTGATGAGCTGCTCTCGCGGCGCGTGGCGCAGCGGAGCCTGCTCAGCAAGGTTTGGACGGGGTGGGTGGTGAATTGATGAAGGAGCTTTGCTTTCTGGTTCGTTGAGGGACCATCAAGGGTGGGGAGAGGAGGGGCCTCATCCCGGAGGTGGAAGACCACACAAATCTGTATGTTTGTGATTTACCAGCGTTGGGAAGCTGAAGATAGCAAGCGATAGCTGGTTTCTGTTGGAGTAAAAAGGCGGCCTGGGGCACTGCTTGAACTCATTACTTCCAACGTTACTGATGCCAGTGGAATTCTCAGGGAGCCCCTCACAGGATGCACCATCAACTGTCCAACTAAGCAGAAACCTTCCCTGTTTCCCCACTCAGATAGGCTCACTGGGAATCAACAGGAGGAGATTTTTTGTGGGCTTGAAGGAGAAAGATCCAGGGCCATTTTCAGTGGTGCCTTCAGACCAAATCACGTGTACCTCCTAGTGTAAATTGGACAAAAAACAGCCAAGTTAACTGGAAAAGCAGCCGTTCTCAGGCTTATATGATGGGAACCATTATTTTCTTGGGAGTACATGTATGTCCAGGCTAAGAAACAAGATTCATAGATACCTATCCTTTAGAGGAACTGGTGCGGAATGGGAATAGTTTCCAGTGGCCCATGAGGGCAAAAAGAAGAGGGCAGTTGTATTTCCTCACCGCTTTCGGCTCTGGAGCTTGTGGCTGTGGGACAGGAGCTTGATGGTGGTGCTCAAGGTGTGGATGTGGCTCATTACATGGAGTGCAAGTTGCTTCTGTGAGTAGGTCTGAGTTCTATGGAGCAAGAGAGCTTGGAGGTTAGAAACACGTCTTGTGGGTTCTTGAAGGGCAGGAGGGACCCTCTGGACAGAGGGTGCTCAAAGGGCACAGTCCAGTGAAGTGCTGGGCACTTTGATTCGGGGCAGCGTCAGCGGGCCTGAAGTGAACTGAAAAGCTTTGATTATTGGTTCTTTGGAAGCCCATTTATCCTGCCTATCACCCCCCTAAAATTAGGTTTTGTTTCTCAGCCCTTAATTGCTCTACTTTGTCAAATATTGTTTGATGGGAAATCAGTCTTGGTGTTTTTGCTATTGCTTTTCCAAGGAAGCCTCCCCTTTCTCCAACTTATTCCATTAATATTTATTGCACCGGCAGGTAGGACCCTGAATTAAAGTTTCTGTTATTTCCCCATCTCCCTGATGCTTTCTCTCTGCTTTTGATCAATGTTCAAGTTGCTTTCACTCCATAAATTTATTGCCCTACATTTCCCATTGCAGCCTGTGAGCTGCAGCTGTATTTTGCTTGCAGATCGCCTGAATCCACATCTCCTTGGCGCTGTCTTCTTCCAGCCTCTTCTGCCTCTGCCTTTTTTAGATCTGCTGCGAAGAAGCAGCTGCTTGGGACCTTGTCACCCACCGCTTTCATCGATGCTGCATGTGAGCCGTGTATCTGTCAATACTGGGGGCTGGCTGGGGACAGATTTCATGTTGGAAGGTGGTGACGAAGTTCTCCGTGGCGAAGGCATTGACTTGAGACACTGTCATTCCCCGAACATGGGAGTGGGTAGATGATGATTTTGGCTGAAGTGCAAAATCCCGCCTTTCCTGTCCCGCTGGCACTGAGTTTTAAGAGCTAAACCTGGCGCCGAGCTGGGCTCTGCTCTGTTTCGGAGAGCAATGGTGTCTGTACGTGGATGTGGGCGCATCGTCCACCCGGCTGTTCCTCACCCACTGCCCTGCTGTCCGTGTTTCCCTATAACCTGGGAGATGAGTACCAGAGATCCTGGCTAGCCTGCAGCTTCACCTTTTGGCTCTGGAACAGGCATGGTCATGGCTGGGTTTGCAGTAACTCCCTACGAAATCCCGTCTGCCGTGCCTGCGTGGGGGCTTGATGGCTTGTGCCTGAGCCCGTGAGATGGGTGGTGGCTGCGTGGACGGAGGGAGCCCGTGGAGTGGGCAACTCTGCTCCCCTGGAGCCGGCGGGATGCTCTGGGCATGCGAACGGCTGCTTGGTGCCTTTGCCGGTGAGATGCTTGATTACTCTCGCTGGGAATGAGACTTCCTTCCTCCTGGAAATCCTGGTAATGGGCTGGGAAAGCGGAGGAATCAGTTAGACGAATCCGCTGGGAGAATTCACAGAGCAGGAAAATGCTGTTTCTGCCTTTTGGAGCTGAACAATCCAAGGGGCCCAGCGGTGGGCACTGGAAGGGGCTCAGCAGGGGGGGCTTCGCCCTGTAAACGGCAGCCCTGGGCCAGAGGTGCTGAGCCGGGGCTGGGTCCAGCTGGGGAGGTGAAGCCCCTCGAAGGAGCGTTAACCCCGGCTCCTTTTGGGGCCGGAGCATGGAAAAAGCGCACAGGGAGGGGGCGACTGTGTTCATGCAATCACAGAACGGTTTGGGATGGAATGGAGCTCTAAAGGCCACCCAGTCCAACTCCCCTGCCCTGGACAGGGACGTCTCCAACTAGACCAGGTTGCTCAGAGCCCCGTCCAACCTGACCTGGGACGTTTCCAGGGATGGGGCAGCCACCACCTCTCTGGGCAGACTGGGATGGTGCCTCACCACCCTCAGCATGGACAATTTCTTCCTTATATCTAGTCCTAATCTTCCCTCTTTTAGCTTGAAGCCGTCACCCCTTGTCCTATCGCAACAGGCCCTGCTAAAACGTCTGTCTCCATCTTTCCTCTTACCAGCATTAATAGAGCAAACGGCGTTTGTAGGCTGCCTTAGAGAGGAGAGGGAGTGCTGCCTGGCAGCGCACGAGCTCGGCATTTTTCCCGTCCCAGGCACGCTGTTGGGGGGGGGTGTGCTCCGGCATTGCGGCACCTGGGCACTGCGCTGACTGGACGCTCCATGGCAGCAGGTGGGCGACCTGAGCTGGCATTCCCTCCATCCCCTGGGNGCCGAACCCCCCCCACCGTCCCCACCACTCCCGCTCCAGCAGCACCCAAGGGTGCTCTGGCCACCCTGCAGCTCCCCAGGAGGGGATGCTGTCACCCAGCGCCCCCGGGCACACCGCAGGGGCACCGGCACACGGGGAGACACGTTGCAATGCAATAATGTTTTAGATAGTCAATAAAAATCAGAATGGTCACCAGTTTGCTACGTGAGGCCACCTACGATCCAAGGACCACCAGATCGCGTAGCAGTTGAGCACGGAGCAAGTGCAAGAAGTGAGGAAAAAGGCAGTATTTAGTAATAATTTTGCAATATTTTAGTGTTTATGTATATTTCTAGTTGGTTCCCACGTCAGCGCGTGGGTCAGCGTGGGGACTGCGTGCTGTGTTTGGCTGAGGGCCGGGCCCCAGACGCAGACCCCAGCGCAGGGCTCTCCTGAACGTTCTGAGAGCCAAAAGCCAAATTTTAACGGCAAGTGAAAAAAAAAAAAAAGAGAACTTTCACGAAGTTGCCAGGAGAGGAGATGGTGTTTGTGCAGCCTGGTGAGCCACTGGGAAAAGCAGGATGGGAGGAAAAACACTCCTACGATGAGAGCTGGAGAAGACACCCGTGTCCGCACCTCCTGCCTCATCCCCCGGTGTTTTTAAAAGCCATTTTCACAGAATCATAGAATCATGGAATCATGGAATCATAGAATCATTTAGGTTGGAAAAGACCTTTAAGATCATCTAGTCCAACTGTTGACCCCGCTCTAGCAGGTCTGCCACTAACCCATGTCCCTGAGCACCACATCTACATGACTTTTGAACACATCCAGGGACGGTGACTCAACCCCCCATTCCAGTGTTTGGGAACTCCCTCAGTGAAAGATAACTTCTCTCCCCATCTGTCTCTGAGCTAAAACCCCAGCACCTGGGGCACAACAAGCACTTGCTCCACGGCTGAAGGTGGGACGTGGCCCCTCAGGGCGCTGTCGCAGGAGGTTTTTGCTCACGCGCTGGGTGCGTGGGCACCTCTCCCACGAGGCAGACGGAGCTCCCACCTCATCCCTGGGCATCCCCACGAGGGGAAACACAGGCTTTGTCTCCAGTCAATGGTTGCTGAGCTGGGCCCTCGCTTTTGGTCAGGGGCGGCCACCACCGCTTTCTGCAGCTCATCGTTCAGCCCCGCTTCCTTCCCGCACCGGCACGGGAGCGGGATCCAGCAGCTGTGGGATGAAGGGTTGAGCTCCCAGGTGCTGCTTCACCCCGTTTTCGGCACGCCCCCTCTCTCCATCCTGCCGCAGCAGCCATTTCCACGGAATCATGAGGCTGCAGAGGAGAGGAGGAGATGGTCCCATGCTGCTCGCTCCTCTGCCCATCCTTAGATCCGTTGGGCACCCCAAGTCCACTGCTGCCTTCTGAGACCAATCCCCAGGTGACAAGCGAAGTTGTGGCAATGTCTGGGCAAAGTGGGCTTGGATGCCCTGACCGAAGCATCTCACTTTGACAGCTCTCTCTTTTTAGGCTCTGGTTATGCAGAAACAGGCATTTTGGTGAAGATGTTCTGCAAAGGTTTTTGCATCTTATGGAAAAGGAGAGATATACACAAATGACTTGGAAAGTGCTGAGGGAATGATGGATGAAACCCAGCTGTGTCTGACTGGTAGAGGTTTTATGCAGAACTTTGGCTCATCATTTGGCACCTAAGCTTTGCTTAACCTCAGGTTTACAGCAAATAGTTTCAGTCCATTTCAGATATGTCCGAACCATCATTCAGTCCCATCTGATGGGACTGTACAACAGGAATTGTACATTCCTCAAGGCCAAACAGATCTCCTTTGTGCTTTGTTCAGCCCATTTTATCTTCCCTCTTTGTGCCGCTTCCTTTCAGCCCTTTTTGAATAAACCAGAGCTAAATGACACCCTGCAAAGAGAACGCAATAGGTCAATGGTAATGATGAACGCAAGTACATTATTGGGGTAAGTATTCATTTCTTGAGGCTTTTGGGTGAAGCAGAGCTCCTCAGGGAAGGGGCAACGACTGGAGCAGAGCAAGGTTTGGGATAAACCCTCCATCCCATCCAGCACTGCCCTCCCTCCTGCTCCGGCTGTGCTCGGAGCCCGGTCTCCACCCCAGAAGATGCCTAGTCTGACTGGATTACGTGGTTCATTTCAAGACCCAGCTTCCACAAAGGCCTCCTAATTCCGCTGCTCCCAGCGAGTGCCCGCGTTCCCTGCAGGGCTGGCAAATTCCTTGGCAGTCACTGGCCATTTCCATACCTGCCACAGCGAGGCCAGTGGACGTGGTGCATGGCACAGGGATGCGCAGGGAGGTTCTGCTGCCACTCACCTGGCGGAAAATGCTCCAGTAATACAGGTTTTCTCATGGCCTTCTGGTTTATGGTACCCTGGAAGTATTTTTCAGCATTTTAATATCATCCTTCTTTATAAAACAAAAAAACCCCCACCCTTTGTCTGTCTCGCCTTGGGTTTATTTTTCTGTGTTTTTTCTTTTTCCCTTCCCTCTCCTCACCCTGCACCGTGGTTTTGCTTGGATAGCCCAGCTGGACCTCACAGACTGGGAGAAAACCCTTCTCAGAAAAGAAAGGGAGAGATTTTACTCTACATCCATTCTAAAAATAAAGCTGCTCTGTATTTCTGGAGCATCTTTTGGCTGCTGATTTCAAAGATCCTTGAAATTCTCAATTAATGAAGCTTCCCAGCTCCCTCGGGAAAGAGGCACTGGGAACCGGCGTCAGTATGCCCTGCGGAGAAAGCGCTGTTGCTGGTTCTGGGTTTCATACAACCCCTGACACCGCGATGTCCTGCATGACAAGAGGCAATAGGAGGGGATTTGAGCCCTGGCTTGCTATTTGCCTGATCCCAGCTGGAGCAAAAACTCAATTTCTTGTCCTAAATAAGGAGGTTTGGTCCCATGCTGCCCCTGTCTGCATCCGAGCCCCGGCACCTGTCTCCACTTTTAATTGCAAGAGGCAAGCTCACCTTCATACTTCAATTTTTGTACAGCACTGGGCACAGCCAGGGCTTAATCCAGAATCTCCCCCAGATTAGAAAATATTAAACTTAGGTTTTTTCCCCAGAACAGTTTGCCTTTCAGTGGAAGAGGGGATGACTTCCAGGTCTGACTTGGCAGAAGAGTGACACAACCCTGTGAGGGGGCTGGGTACAGATATACAGACCCACCTTGGGCTCCGCCACCGTCCTTGCAGCACTTCATCCCCGCAAAAGCAGGAGAAAAGGAATCAGCATCTGTGTAAAAAGCCTCCAACACAACCCCAGGTACTGAACAGTCTTTCAAGGGTGCTTTTCCCCCGCACCCCCCTGTAAATTGTCCTTGAAATATACCATTTCTCAGACCAGATGCTTTGCAAAAGCTTTGAAGGAGCAGGAAGAGGGTGGCGCGGAGCATCCCGGCCGCTCGCCCCACAGCACTGATGAGCTCCCCGAGGCCCTGCCTTGGCTGGCTCTTACAGCACCCAGGAGCATCACCTCCCGCCTCCTCTGATCATAGAATCATGGAATGGTTTGGGTTGGAAGGGACCTTACAGACCATCCAGTCCCACTAGACACCTCCCCCCACACCAGGTTGCTCCAAGCCCCATCCAACCTGGCCTTTAACCTCCAGGGATGGGGCAGCCACAGCTTCCCTGGGCAAGTCCTATAGACCCAAAGCCAGGAGGAGCAGGGATGGGAGAGAGCAAACTAGAGCTCTTGGGACCTCTTCCAAGCCTCGAGGCGGGGCGGGATGGAGGAGGTTTATTTTGGGAGCTGTGGCTGCTCTTCCCAGCTCTGGCAGTGGCCGTGGGACGGCTGCTTGCACGGGCTCTGCCTGAGCTGGTGTTGGGTGTCGCGTTGAGCTCGTGGCGGACTGAAAATGTTTGTAGAAAAGGGTCTGCCTGCTAGGGGGGAAAATGTGGAATTTTCTTTTTCTCAACCAATTGAATGCATGGAGAACGAGATATTTTTTCTCTAAACCCACCCCTTCCCCTTCCCAGACCAGCCAACCAGTGCTTGTGTTGTATCAAACTGGTGGGTTGAAACTTCTTGATCTTTCTCAACAAGACATTTTGCAGTCCTTTGGGGAATAAGGCTCTATGGGCACCACTCCCTGTCCCTGACCCCTGGCAAGCGACACCTCCCGCTCCCCCTCAGGATACTCTGCTAGGAGGGATGAACATTCCCTGGGAGAGCAGGAGAGGGGAGGAAAATGCTTTTCTGCAGTCCAGGGTGAATCATGCCTGCTCCTTCCACCTCCCCCAGTCCTTGGTGGCCTCCTGAGCAGATGATGGCCCTGCTGGCTGGTGGCCCGAGCTCAGCCAGAGCCAGTCCTGGCACATGGGACCTCAAAACCATCCCGTCTTCCTGCTGCTTGGCTGTAAATCATCAACCTGAATACCCATGTCCATCCCACAAACAAGTCTGGAGTCGGGAGTTGTTCAGGTGGGGAAATGGGGGCAAAACAACCCCCTTTTTTTTTTTTTGAAAGACAATTTTTGGAATTATTTTTAGAGCCTAATGCTTGAATTTGCACCATGGGTTTAGCCATGCAAAACCTCCTTTTCATGTTTTTACCTTATCGTTTTCCCAGCACCCTGAGTTTTATCTGCAGTTTGACATCTTTTATACCCGGCCTTGCAGACAGCAGAAATAAGGGCAGATCTGCTCCCCAGCACTTGAAGCGCTGCCTATGCGGGGCACGCCAATTTGAAATTATAATCTTCTTTTTGTTGTATTTTTGCACTCTTTGTTGTTTTAGTTTTCCATTTCATGCAAAATACATTAAAAAAAAATTAAATAAAGCCACGAATGCTCGAGGTCTGTTTGTTATTCTCTGTGTGCAAAACTATTGCTTCAAAACTGTTGCCTTACAAACTGACTTCCCCGGATTGCCTGCGCTTGCCCTTGGCTTCCCACCCCTCCGACTCCGATTTGCATTCGCACAAACCTTACGACCTTCCAGGCAAACTGCAGAAAACTCTGTGTTTGCCAAGGCTTGGAGGAAAGGCTGTGGGAGCATTCCCAGAGACGGGAAGCTTCTCCCTTCCCTCCCCCTTTGCTGCTCGCCTGGTTTCACTCGCTCCTGGCCGTATTTCTTTGATGTGGCTGAGGCTGGGGGGTCTGTGATGTTCATAGGGCTTTTGGGTAGTCATTACCCTGTCACTAATTGTCAGGCTGCCTACAGCTTCTTACGTGGCCACGCATTTTAAGACTGTACAAAAATACATCAAATGGCATTTCGTCTTTTGTCTTTAATTTGGTCCCAGCCTGCAGTTTCGGCACGCGGGAGAGGGTTTTTGCATGCAGCGGGATGCAAAGCCTTCCTCTGCCGTCCTACCGAGGGAGATGTGGAAAAAAACCCCATCTCATAACCTGTGGATTTATGTCCTTGAGCTGTGTTTTGGGCTTCTGACACCTCTGCCTCTGCACACAGAGAGAAGCGGGGGTGCTGGTCCTTGGGGCCACACTTGCCCGGTGGTGATGCTGCTGCTGGGAGGCAGGAAGGTATTGGTGGCCACCAGCCTGCCCTGGGTGGCCGGGCAAGACCTGGCACTCGGCTCCTGGGTGGAAAAAGACCCCAGAAATAGGGTGCAGGAAAGAGAGCTACGGTCACTGCCGCTCGGTGGAGAAGGTGGAGCCAGACCCATCAGAGATGCTCAGCGAAAGGAGGGAACCAGAGGACGCAAGCTGCACGCAGGGTCCCTGATCCAGGGTAGGAAGTCGCCGATGTCCCCAGATAAAAGTGCAAAGCTCGATGCTGCTGTTCAATGACGTTATACAACCTGGCGCAAAGAGATCTCATTTATTTTCTCCCATCAGCCTAATGTGATGATTTGGGAGAGGGGGGACGAGGCCGGGCAGCGATCTCCCGAACAGTTGGGCTGGGATTACACTTTTTCTATTGAGCTCATCACCGTAATAACCAGGAGGTCTGTTTATCAGCCCAACAGCCATGCCCATTTAGGAGATTACCATTTTCCAATCTCATTTCTCATAAAAGAGGATTGCTGCCCGTTGCCTCCCCGTCCCAAGCCCCTTGCTTATGAGTGTTTATCTGCTCAGGGTGTTTATGAAGCCCCGAACAGGAAACTTCTCTTTATCCTCTGCGTCATCAAGAGCTGGAAACTCGATGGGATAATTACTCTTTCAGGAACAGGCGTACAGCAGCCCATCAGTAGACTTTGGCATCTTGCTGGTGTCAATGATACATATATATTTGCCCTGTGGAGAAATATAATGCTCCAGCTCTGGGGACCCCAGCAGCAGAAGGACACGGAGCTGGTGGAGCGGGGCCAGAGGAGGCCCCGGAGATGCTGGGAGGGCTGGAGCCCCTCTGCTGGGAGGACAGGCTGGGAGAGCTGGGGGGGTTCAGCCTGGGGGAGAGAAGGCTCCAGGGAGACCTTCCAGCCCCTGCCAGTGTCTGAAAGGGGCTCCAGGAAAGCTGGGGAGGGACTCTGGATCAGGAAGTGGAGCCGTAGGATGAGGGGGAACAGTTTTACACTGAAAGAGGGCAGATTTAGATGAGATTTTGGGAAGAAATTCCTGTCTGTGAGGGAGGTGAGCCCCTGGCCGGGGCTGCCCAGAGAAGCTGTGGCTGCCCCATCCCTGAAGGTTCAAGGCCAGGTTGGACGGGGCTTGGAGCACCCTGGTGTGGTGGGAGGTGTCCCTGCCCAGGGAAGCGGGGTGGCACTGGATGGTCTGTAAGGTCCCTTCCAACCCAAACCATTCTGTGATTCTGTGATTTGTTTCTCTTTTCTGTCCCTTTACCTTGGCATTGGGGTGTCTGGCTTTTGGGGTGTTTTGTGGAAGCGGGGCTTTTTACCGAAGGCTAAGGAGAGGTGCTGCTCCTCTGAAAGCCAGTGGCACTGAGGGTGACTCCAGCAGCAGGGGACACCTTGCCTCCTCCACCAGCCTGCCGGCTGCCAGCCCCATGGCATTGCTCGCCCAGGCAGGGCATCGCCGACTGCCCTTGCCGTGCAATTAGGGAAGCCGCTTGTGGAGACGGCTCCTTAAGATGCTAACGCGAGCACCTAGCCGGGGAGAAGGCTGGGTAATGAATCATTTATTTGACAGCGCTCTTCCCTTTTCTCTCTCCACAGGTCGCAGGGAAGACGTTATGATTCCCTTCACCCTTCAGCAGACAATTTGTGAACTGCGGAAAATGCAGGAGTAAGTTCATTAGTGCTATCCACCAGACGAAACTCAAGACGTGAAGTGTTTTGACTAGCGCTGTTCAAATAGAGGAATCACTCAGGAGTGTACTGCAGTCAGTGCATTAAGATAAGATCCCAGAGCACTGGGTTTCGGGAGCATTGATTATGGATTAGCATCCCACCACTTGAGAAACAGAGCCTGCAGTCCCTGTATAAACCAGGAGAGCCGATGGGTACGGATGGTGGGATGATGGAGAAGCGGGGAACGCCGCAAAACGCGGGTGTGCGGCACGATCCCCAGTGCAACGGCCGGCCGAGCACATCCCCAGGCGTTTTCTGTGCACCAGAATATCGGGGCACCCACTTTTTCTCCGGGAGGCTGAGTCTTCCCCGTGGCGCTGGGGCTTCCCCGCTGCCCCCCGGGACTTCGCCTTGCTGACCGAGCACGGAGCAAATTTTTTGGCGAGGCTGCAAATGTGGAAACCTCGTGCGGTCGGTCAAAGCAAATTCATTCAAAGCGGATGAGTGCATGCCAAGTTTCTTTTTTTGTTGGTTTGGGGTTTTTTGTGGTTTTTTTTTTCCTTTCATTCTTTTTGGCTGTATTGGCAGGACACAAATCTGTACGCAGAAGTGGGAGCCGTGTTTCTAATTCCGTATGAAACTTTTATTCCCGCTTGGCGCAGAGCGGTTGCAAATGATGGAGGCTGTTCCTCATCCTCTGCCCTGCGCATTGAAAATGTGCTCCAGCCGGCCGGCACTTGGAAATGGAATAATTTGCCTTGCATAGCAATTTTTGGGAGATAAATACAAGGTTCAGTTCTTGTGGGGACAAGGACGTGGCATCCTTACGGTGTAGTATGCAACCGGAAAGCAAAGACAGCAGTGAAGCAACGGGGAAGGGCTGGATTTCAGGATCTTCTAAGTTCAAGGCTGCATTAAAAAAATTAAAATCTACTTTTCCCTTAGTAAACAGAGTATTTTCAAGATCCTGTTGGAGGCGGTAAGCACTTGGCTGCGTGCTTAACAAGGAGACTTGCCCAAGGTTTGTTCCAGTCAATCGTATTAGCCACTTGTCTAGGGACAAGCACCTGCTTAAATCGTGGGGTGCTGGGGATTTGCGGAGCAGCCGTACCCAAACAGAGCGAGTCCTGCTGACCCATCCGTCGGGATGTGATGTGGGAATGCACACGGGTACGAAACGTCGTATGTCGGGACCAGAGGTCGTCTCCGAATTCCTTCCCCAGTCAAGAAACTGGCAAACCAAATAAAAACAACCTGACTTTTATTATGAGTAAATGCGTTCACAGGTCAGCTAAGAGCATCGCTTTTCTGCATAACCCTTTTTCACCATAACCTCGGGGTTTCAGTCCATGATGGAACCAGCCCCACCACTGGACGTAGCTGGAAACAATATCTCCTGTTCAAAAGTTTTAGGGCCTCTTTTTTCTGAAAGTTTTAGGGCTTTTTTTTCCCTGCCCTTTCTTGAATGGGGATGTTTTCCTTAGAGAGAACACTTACCCAGGTGATACCCACAGGATTTGTAAGAGGGTTTAAAAATCCCTATCGGCATTGATAAGGGCTGCTGAGGCTGCCACAGATCACTGCCAGGGATCACTGGGCTCCTCCCGGCAGCTGGTCTGCAGGCTGTTGTTCTCTTCCCTCCTTTTCCTGGGGCTGTATTTGCCAGCAAAGCGCTTGTCTTCTCGCTCCCGTGGTGGGAACTGGATAAGCATCTCCTGCTGACTGTGAGTGAGGTTTGCAGTGCTGCCAGTGAGGGGCAAGAGGGCAAGAATTCACTTTTCGGTAGTGTTTTTTGCCTGGCAGGCGTCATGGCCCTGGGAAGATGCTTCACCTGGATTTGCAGAAGCATTTGTGATTTAGTAGTGGAGAAGATGTGGAGGAGAGGGACCCGAGCGATGTGTCTTGAAACGTGGGGGAGAGCGGTTAGTTTGATAAACTGGATAATTGTCAGAATTTCTGTTTCATAAAGGGTTTAATAGAGTAGGGGAACTGCAGGGCTTCCTGATCCTGGAGGAGAGAAGTTGGATAGCAATAGGACGAGCTCCGCGTGCTGCCTGCCAGCCTGGCACAGTGGGAACGAGCTCTTGCTCGTTCAACAGCCTGGATCCATGGAGCAAGTCAATCCCTTCCAGAGTGCTGGGCAGAGGAGAGCCAGCGCAGTGTCTCCCCTGAGCTGCTCGAAGTGTGCATCCCTCTTTACGCAGCCAAGATGCCAGCGGGATGCTGTTAAATGACAGCCTGGGAGAAGAAGCGGGAAGCAAGGAAATGTCTACAGGAGAGAGAAGGGCCAGGATGAGGATAGCAGGGCTGAGACTATTTGCCAGAAATCTTGTTGAGACTCGGCGGCAGCAAGTTACAATAAGAAAAAGCCTTGTGTGTGGATCCTTCCTCACCTCAACCTCATTCCTCTGTTGGGAAGGCACCTCTTGCATTGCTCCGCATCACCCCAGGCCAGGAGCCGGCCATTTCCACGTGCCACCTGCAAGCACATTGCGCAGGGAGCAAGGCATGCCAACGGGTCCGCGCTGCGTGCCCACAGGATCCTCCGAATTACCCAGCAGATGGGTTTGCTCCCCGCCCCACCGCTCTTCACCGCTGCCACTGGCTGGGAAATACCACCGGGAGCGCCAGGCTCGGGGCCATGCAGGAGCTGGGGCGGGAGGGAGAGGCACCCGCGGAGATGCAGGGTCTGACGCGGGGCATCTCTCGGGGATGGAAGCCGCCCAGCCTGGCTGGCACGTGTAGGATGCTGGTTTCCATGGAAACCCAGCAAAAGATGTGCTTCTGCAGAGGAGCCGCCAGTGGACCGCAGGGTGGCCTTTAGTCCCCACTTTTGTGGCACAGGGATGACTGTAGGGCAGAAGGGACACCCGGACCTGCTTTGGGATGAGGCATCCTGGAGCACATGCGCCCTGCTGCCTTTGGGGGGCTGCCCTGGAGGGAGGGGGGGCTCCATGGAATTTCAGAGGGGTGGCAGGAGATGCAGAGGGAAGCCCTGACACATCCCTGGGATGCTCAGACCCCGGCTGAGGTTGGAGTGGGGCCCAGGCAGGCTCCCTGGGCTATCCAGGAGGAGAAACCAGGCTGTTTCATGGGGTTTTGGGGTGACTGTTTTTCCTTCTTCTAAGCACTGCTCAGATTTTAGTATTTCATTAAACTGCACTGCAATTTTCTCTCCACGGCCAACAGAGAGAGCGCAGCATCTCCTGTCTAGAGGCAGGTAGCGAGAGCCATGTCCTAGATGCTTCCGTCAGCCCCGGTGTGGGTGAAACATCCAGCTCTTGGAGATGCAACGTCCCAATCCCAATGGCTTTGAGCTGCCCGTGATTGCACGGTCCAGGAGACGTGGCAAAAAAAGAGCAGACGGGATTTCTCCCGCCTCGTTTCTGCTGCAAGGTGTCACAGCTGAACTGCTCTTGTAGGAGGCAGCTTGGGCTTGTGGAGGAGGGAGGGAAGCAGGATTCGGTCCACAGGGGCCGTGTTCCCCCCCGGACACGGATGGCCACACCTGGGGTGAGTCACTCCGGGCTTATTTTATTGTCCCAGGAGGAAAGCGGTGTGAATCACTGCATCTGAGCACAGAGGTGTGCTAGGGTGGCTGCCGTCATAGAATCACGGAATTCCCTAGGTTGGAATGGACCTTTCAGATCACCGAGTCCAGCCATCAACCCACCGCTGCCAAACCCACCCCTAACCCATGTCCCTCAGCACCACGTGTGCCCGGCTGGGAAACACCTCCAGGGATGGCGACTCCACCACTGCCCTGGGCAGCCTCTCCCAGTGCTTGACAACCCTTTCCAGGAAGACATTTTTCCCAATATCCAATCTAAACCTCCCCTGGTGCAACTTGTGGTCATTCCGTCTTGTCTTATCACTTGTGCCTTATGCTGCCCGGGGCTCTCTTCTGGTTACGTGCTTTACAAGGCACCAAGGGATCTGGGAGTACAAATCCAACTTGTAGGCGCTGTGAGTTAGCTGAGCTGAGCCCGTGACCATCCTGCCCGGCCGGAGCGCAGCACCCAGTTGTGCCACAAATGGGTGTGTTGCACCCTAAAACCAGAAAGTGAACTGCCAGGAGGAGAACCCAGGCGTTGTGACAACCAGCCCAGGGACCTCGCTGCTTCCCCACCCTTCCTTACACACCTGGGCTCCTCCTGCCCCCCGTGCTGTGCATCCCCCTGTCTCTGTTTCCTGGGGCTTGACCCTCCCTTTCCTCAAATATTGCTGGTTCCCAGTGGAAAACCTGCCTGCAGGGGGCAGAACCTGCTCCGACACCCGCTAGTGTCGGCGAGGAAGGAGAGTGCCTGAGGAGGATGCTCGTCAAGGTCGCAATGTGCAGTAGATGTGCTGCGCTCGTGTTAAATTACGTGGCAGTGCAGAGGCAGCACTTCCAGCAGCGCTGGTGTCACACAGCCCGGGGCCAGCCGGGACATGCGGGACAGAGAAGCTGTGTCCATGCCCATGCTCTTGGCTCGGTGGTGCTGCCTTTGCCGGGATCTCCTCCAGCCCTGTGCCAGGACCAGGAACCAGAACCAGCTCGTCAAGGTGTTCATCCACCGAGATCCTTGGCTGCGGAACGGGGCTGGTCTTCACCTCCTGCTCCCCAATTCAGGAGCTCCTCAACACCCTTTCCCTCTACCCCAGCTGAGTGCCCTGGTTGCAAGGCTGTTAACTAGACTGGAAGGGGCTTTGCTCGTCCTCTGAAAAATGACCACAATGTAGCTGTCACATTCAACAGAAATTTTTTTCCAAGTATTTTCTGGGTGGGATGGGATCTTCTCCCCAGCTCCAGCAGAGCTTCTTTGTTCCTCCTGCTCTCCACCTGAGGATGCTGTGGGGGTTTTGACCATCTCAGAGCTACGAAGATGATCAGTGGGCTGGAACATCTTTCTTACAGGAAAAGGCTGAGGGAGTTGGGTCTTTTTAGTCTGGAGAAGAGCAGACTGAGGGAGGGATCTCATCAATGTTTACAAATACTTAAAGGGAGGTGCCAGGATGAGGGGGCCAGGCTTTTTTCAGTGGTGTCCAGTGACAGGACAAGGGGCAATGGGTATAAACTTGACCATAAGAAGTTCCATCTCAACAGGAGGAGGAACTTCTTTCCTTTGAGGGTGGCAGAGCCCTGGCACAGGCTGTCCAGAGCGGTGGTGGAGTCTCTGACTCTGGAGACATTCCCAACCCGCCTGGATGCCACCCTGTGCAACCTGCTCTGGGTGCCCCTGCTCTGGCAGGGGGGTTGGACCAGATGATCTCCAGAGGTCCCTTCCAACCCCTAACATTCTATGATTCTGTGAGTCTATGATCTCTCAGCCTTCACTGGCACAACTCACAGCACGCTGCTGCTCGTGGGCATTAGTTTTGGTTCCCATTTTTCCATCGGCTACGACCCAGTGGCAGTGTCTGGCAGCTGGATAGGGGAGGAGAATAGCGCTGACGCAGGGGAGTGCAGGTGACGGCTGGCTCTGCCTGTCCTGCCTGCTGGTGGCTTTCTTTGAGTTGAGGATGGAGAATCACTCGAGACCATGTACAGCCCGGGGTGCGACGCCGGCGACTTCCAATGAGGCCCCTGCTCACGTTAGCCGGGAGCAGGCGAGGAGCAACGGGACGGGCTGTGGGAGGTGCACGGAGTTGAGGTGAGCGTGAGCGACACGTGGTGCCCAGGCGGCCCCTCGGCGTCGCTTGTGCATTTTGTCTTTGGAGGTAAAGCAGAGCCGTGCGGCTAATTAAACAGAAACATAATCTCCCAACCTTTTTTTGGGTTTCTCAGCTAATCCCGATTCAGCCCTCCTAATGCCTTTCAGATTTAAGGCAAGGGCAGAGCTCCCCAAGGAAAACCGAGCCGCAGGGAGGAGAAAGGCAGCTCTCTCTGGGATGCTGCCCGTGGCCTTCGGCAGATTTTGGGGTTGGCTCTTCCCTGGTGAGGATGCACCCAGGAGGGGCTGTGGGGTCCGAGCCACGGTGCTGGGGAGGGGGCAGGCACCCCCCGCATCGCTCCGCATCCCCCCGCGGCCTCGGCTGTCTCCGGAGGGCATCGCAGAGGAGGGGGAGAAGCGAGCAGAGAGACTTGGGTTACAAATGTACAAGCATAGGAAGCAGAGATATATATTCCCTGGATATTAATTGCCTCTAAAATGTTGTCCTTTTTCCGGTGAGCGGGTACTTTAGGCAACTGGATATATGATGGAAAGGAGACTGCGTCAGGCGGTGGGAGGAGGGACACAGCGAGAGGTGGCCGGACACCACGGAAGGGCAGGGGGCTGCCGGTCCTGGGGCCAGCCGGAGCATCCCAACAGCCCTTAGACCCGTTTGTCACCGACCCCGTCCCCCACAGGGAAACTGCCCCCGCACGCTGCCCTCTGCTATGGTTGTGGAGACCCCGGCTCCGGCACAAACACCCGTCTGTTTTCCTTTTTAAAGATGGCTGTGACTCCATGTATTCCCAGGGTTTCGTTTCTTTGGGAGCACGCTGCTTCTCCTGCTCACTCTCATCACCTTCTTCTTCTTCTTCTTCTTCTTCTTCTTCTTCTTCTTCTTCTTCTTCTTAATTATTATTATTATTATTGAAGAGAAACAAGAAGGTGCACAGTGTGGCTGTCCCCTCTCTTGAAGAATAAGCAGGCTTTATTCTGAATTGTCCATAAAACAGCCCCGCTGAGGGTCCTGCACAAGCCCCTTCCCGGCTGGGCTTGGGTCTGATCCCTGGCTGGGCACACCAGGTTTGGGAGCCCAGTTCGGATGGAAACCCCTGCCCAGCTTGGGTTAAACCCTTGGGTTTAAATAAGAATAGGTCCAAAACAAGTGCCGTGTAGCCCCATGGTGTCTTCTGAGCTGGGGAAGGGGCGCAATCCATCCCAGCACGCGGGGACAGAGGCTGGACAGCAGGATGCTGCTGGGAATAGCCCCCGCCGTGTAAGCGGAGAGGTCCATCACATCACCAGCCTGGGAAAGTTAACAACGGGAGTCACTAGGGGAGATATTTTGGGGACTACACTGAAAATAAGGTTCAAGATTCTGGTTTTTTCCTCTGTTTTGGAATGATGTCTCCGTGCGGACCTTGCTGCAAGGTGCAGATACCCTCGACTGGGTTTTGAGGATCAAAGCTGCATTTGATGGGGGGGTGTGGGGAGCTTAATATGGCATAAAATCACTTCTGCATGAGGACTAACCTGCTGGCTTGTTCCAGGCAAGGCTGGATCCTCCACCGGGAGCTGATTCGGCCGCTCCTGCTGTCAGGAAGAGCCAGAGGAAGCAGACCCAGGCACGGTGGGGCTCTCACAGTGATGCTTTAGCACAGAGCAGCAGGAAAAACCAGCAACGCACCTTCCCGAAACATCAAAGCCTTTACTTTCACCATTTTCGGAACGAAACGCTGCAAGAGTTGGCCTTGAACTGACCTTCGGTCACAAAATTACCTCGCCTCAATTAAATATTAAAAACAAACAAAAAGTCCTGACTGTGGAATGAATTGTTTTGCTCCACCTACGGGGGATTTTATTGGGTTTTTTTTTTTTTTACTTCAGTGGAAAAACTGAAAACCCAGTGTCACATTGGCTCACCCCAGAATGAATTTTTGTTCTGGCTTCCCATCATTAAATGTCAGCAAATGAAGAAAAGCAATTATTTGAAGAGCACTTTTATGACATGAAAATGCCTCTCCCCATCATCACCTCTGCCGGGATTTACGTGGTTATTTTTTTTTGCTGGGATGAGGGAAGACCAGTGCACAGGGTCTGGAGCACAAGTCCTATGAGGAGCAGCTGAGGGACCTGGGGTTGCTCAGCCTGGAGAAGAGGAGGCTGAGGGGAGACCTTCTCCCTCTCTGCAACTGCCTGAAAGGAGGGTGTAGCCAGGGGGGGTTGGTCTCTTCTCCCAAGGAACAAGTGATAGGACAAGAGGAGATGGGTTCAAGTTGTGCCAGGGGAGGTTTAGATTGGATATTGGGAACCATTCCTTCACGGAAAGGGATGTCAAGTACTGGGAGAGGCTGCCCAGGGCAGTGGTGGAGTTGCCATCCCTGGAGGTATTTCCCAGCCAGGCAGAGGTGGTGCTGAGGGACATGGGTTAGGGGTGGGTTTGGCAGCGGTGGGTTGATGGTTGGACTCGGTGATCTGAAAGGTCCATTCCAACCTGAGTGATTCTGTGGTTCTGTGATGATGCAGGGCTGTAGCTGGACCCACAAACCTGGCTGGGCTGATGAGCCAGGGTCTCCCAGCCTGCAGAGAGCCTGCGGCCGGGTCCCCATGGGTGCGGGTCTCTCGGTGGTGGGAATTGTGACCCTCATGAGATTGGGGTTGGTGTTTTTTCTCCCTTAAGCCTTTGCTTCTGGAGTCTGGTGATTTAAAAGATGATCTTAATTTATTCAGTTTCTTTTCTGAACATTTTTAGCTTTTGTGGTTTTGCAGTCAAGCTTAAAAGGACCAAAAAAAACCCCAAACCACCAAACCAAAGAAGAAATACCGTAAGATCAGCAAGCAAGTAGAAAAATCAACTAGCATTAAAGCTGAGATGCCAATGCACAGCCACAGAAATGAAACGAAGGAAGAGACTCCAAGAAATTTTGACAAGTGATGTGTTGTGTCTCCCTGACCCAAACCCCGCTGTGAACGTGAGCAGAGCGTAGCAGCACTTGTGGCTCCATCCTCCCCTGGTCTGTGCCCGGGGTGCTGCCGGCAGCCATCCTTGCTCAGGTCGTGCCCCTCTCCTCCAGCTCTGGCAGTGAACTCGGTGTGCCCAGCACTAATCCCACTGCCTGGGACCTTAAATAGCGCTCCATCCCCTGTGTGCTCCATCCTCTGCGCTCTGAGAGCCTTTGGGTGCCTTCCGCAGCTTCCCCTGCCGGAGACCGAGACGTTTCCACCTGGGAAAACGCTAGTGCGAAGGTTAAGCGCCCCGGCGTTATGCACGGGTGGTTATTTGTGTGCTCTTGCTGCTTTTTGAGCCTGGGAAGCCTGGAAGGGAGCATGGCATCTGAGATGGCCCCGCGGCTGCTGCGAGGTCTGGAGCCACATCCTTGCTGTTCCCTGGTCTTCACCTACATCGGCATGTTTATTGTTTTATTGTATTATTAATTCTACATCGCTGCCTTGTTGGTTTTCCCTTTGGCACGCTGAAAAAACAGCGCATCTAAATGTCTATGAATAAAGTGGCATTTGGAGTGGTTACCGGCCTTCCCGTCGACCTGATAGGAAACATTCCCATGAATTACCTTCTGCAGTAGTCCAGACCGCTCCTGGGGCAGCTGCCCACCCGGTATCTTCTTGTTGTTCAGCAGCCAGGTTTCACAGCAGGTTTTCCCCTTCCCTTCAGTCCCTTTGCTTTTGGGGATGGACGGGACGGATGGGATAGATGGGATGGCCTCGTCAACACCCGAGACACAGATCTCATGCTCCAGCCTGGGTCACTCCAGGTTAAACCTCATGGAGCGAGCTGGCCCGGAGAGAGATTTACAGCTCCAAATCCCATCCTGACCCTGAAGATGGATATTCATATTTCACTCAACAGGGATATTTACCTACTTAGGAAAAAAATAATACAACACTAAGTGCTTTCTTCCCTGGGCATGTTTTTGCCTGACAGTGTGTGTAATCCTAATCCCCGGCAGGGCTAAGCCAGCCTCTGAGCGGGCAGGTGCCTGGCACGGGGATGGAGGCGGGCTCGGATGCGGCACCGGCACCGGAGAAAGGCTGGAGACATGAAATGAGGTGGCTGTGGCAGGAGAAGGAGAGGAAAAGTTGGTGCAGCTGAGAGGGATCTGGGTCCCTCACCCCCACGATGCCAAACAATGCCAAACGGACCCATGGACCACGAATTTCGGGGCAGATGTCCCACAGTGTGGGACAGCTCAGGTCCGGCTCAGAGGAAGACCACGGTGCGCTGAAGGTGGGACCTGGACACCAGGTTCTCCCCAAAACTGTCCTCCCCAAAGGCCGAACTTGTCCCACTTCTAGTTTAGAAAAAGGATGCTGAAGGAAGAAGGCGATGGTTTATATTTTTTTCTGAGAAAAGCCGGTCCCTTGCGCCTTCCCCCCAGCCAGGCAGGATTAAATTGCAGCTCTGGGTATGTACAAACATCCCCTTGTTTTCCCAGCACTGAGCTGGTGTAGGGGGCTTACGGGTCATTACTGAAGTTTGGGTTGGTTTGGTAGCAAAAGGGTGACTCAGAGAACAAGTTCAGGTTATGTTATCGTAGGATTATGTAGAGTTTTAGATGAAAATCTTCTTTAAAGTCCTTGGGTCTCAGCCAGATGTCAGATTCCTCTCTGAGCATCCACCCAATGGGGCTCAGCTGCAATAAGGCATCTCTCAAACAAAATGGCTTTTACTGTGGGCAATTAAATTCGAGCCCTGAATGCCATAGAAATATAGAAGAGAGTGGCTCGGTGTCGCCCATGACTTTGCTTGAGAGCTCTCGGGGCGGAGGGATTCAGCTCCCAGTTAGCAGCAGCCTGTTCCAGTCTGTCCATTAAACCCTCCAGTTTGAAGGGTTCAGATTTGGCCCTGGAATTGTTAAAAGCTGCTGAAGGATGAGCAGCAGCTGGTGGGCTGCTCGTGGGCATTTCTCCGCTCGTGTTGAACGCAGCAGCTGGGAGCCGGGCGCAGTGCACTGTCGCTCTGGTTTCGGAGATCCGGCAGATCCCTGAGGGCCCACGGGCAGAGTTGGGGAGCAGAGGCAAGGTCTGCTCTGCTTTAGCGGGGCTCTTCTTCCAAAATCCAGCTGCTCAGCCTCCGGCTCTCATGACCATCCTCTTTCTCCGCCCACTGCCCATCTCCTGCAGCTGAAGCCTCCCGTGCCTTCTCCGGAGCCAAGAACCCCACGGGGACCGCGAATAAATGTCTTCGCTCTGAATTAAACCAGAGCACCCCAAAATTTCAGCCTTTGCTGGCAACCCTGGCTGACGGTGAGCTGGATCCCAGCACTGCCTCTTGCCGGCATCCGCCCGTGCTGGCAAATTCTTTAAAATGGCTTAATCTGGGAAATATTGCAATCCCTCGGCTGACTTCGCGTGGATAGAGAGATCCAGGTGGCATTTTGCAGCGGCAGCAGCAATCCTGTTATGCTGGCTGCGTGTTTTAAACTCCCTTCATCTCGCTATCCCTCGAAATGGTGAGACCGTCAGCTCTGCAACTGTCGCTCCGAAAGAAACAGGAAGTTTTAGAAAATCCAAACCTTTGCAGGAAAGAGCGAAGAAAGCGGTGTGCCACCCACTCCGTAAGGCCTGAGATGTGTGAGCCCAGGCACAGGGCAGCACCAGGGAGCCTCCTTTCCCTGGCTGCACGGGGATCCCGATGGGAAGCAACCTGAAAAGAAATGATGAATCCGTGTAAAATCATGGCTATTTTGGTGGGTGGAAAATGAGCTAGCTCCTCAGCCCACTGGGGAGATGAAAATAGCATCCTCTGGGGCTTTGCTTTGGAAAATATTTGGAATATTTTCAGTAAAAAAAATTGGAAAAGTCAGAGTTATGTTTAGTAACAGAAGCCAGTTGGCTCCCAAGCTGGAAGACGATGTGGGTAGGAGTCATTTTCAAGTGCTCCAAAATCACATGTGGCTGCTCACCAGGATTCGGGTTCAAGCTCCGCGAGGAAGGGCGCATGGAAGAGCACCCCGCGGAAGATGGGAGAGCTGTGCTTTGCAGACTGACCAAGCTTGGGGTAGGGGTGGCCGTGGTGGGGACACACTGGGCTCCCAGCCCCGGCAGCAACCCCGGGACACGTGGGCGAAAGGCGGGCGGTCGCTGGTGGGGCAGTGAAGCGTGCTCCTCCCCGGCAGCCTGGGGGCCCTTAGCCCTGTGTTTCTCATTAGCGTCATTCAGATTTTACACCTTTTTCGAGCCTAATGATACAGGAATGCTGGAGGCTCATAATTAATGTCCGCTGGCACGAGACTGCATTAAAGCCTAACGAGCTTTCTTTTGGGTCGGGCGATTGGCCACAACCGCAGCCCTTGGTCGTTCCTGACTCATCTCTGCTCCCTCCGATGAGTTGCTCTCCATCCTCCATCACTGTCCTTCCCCATCCTCCATCATCTCAATCTCCATCCTCCATCACTGCCCTCTCCGTCCTCCATCACTGTCCTTCCCCATCCTCCATCATCTCCATCTCCATCCTCCATTGCTGCCCTCTCCATCCTCCACTGCTCTCTCCATCCTCCATCATCATCATCATCATCATTCCTATCCTCCATCACCTCCTTCTCCATCCTCCATCGTTGTCCTTCCCACCCTCCATAGCTGCCGTCTCCACGTGCCGGGCGGCTGTAGGGGATGGCAGCGTCGTTGCACCCCGGGCACAGGAGCAGCCTTGGCTCTGCCAAACACCAACGACCCGGAGGAGCCGTGCAGAAGCTCGGGAGCTGCCAGCCAAGCACCTCTTTGCACGTGACCCGAAATTCACAGATTTCTCTTGGAGTCCTTTAGGGGAAAAGGAGCTGAGCGCTCACTTCTGGTTCCCTAGCAACACTCCTGCTTCTAATTCCTGATTTATTTATTTTTTTCTTTTAGGGGGGGATCCTTCACGTATTGTGCTCTGAGCCACGGAAATGCACCATCCCCGGAGTGACGGCAAACCCGGGCAGGCGGCCGGTGTGTCCGTGGTACGGCTGGGCTTGGAGACAAACCTCAGTGCAACGGGTACCACCACACCCCCCCCCTCCTTCTGCAATCCCAAAATGCCTGGTTTGCCAAACAAATGGCATTCGAGAGAGTGTGTTCCCATGGGGAAACCCACGCCGGTGCCCTCCCCAGCCCCATAGGATGGTGACATGGAGCCAAAACGGAGGCAAAATGACGATGCTTAACGGAGCACTGAGCTCTCCACATCTACTGGCTGATTTTTGACGTGCACAGGAGGGTTTATTCACTAAATCAGCCATGAACATCTCAGAAATCACCGCAAGTGAAAACAATTATCTACTTAACCAAGGAGGGAAAGAATTTTAAAGGCGTATTTAAAGTTATTTAAAAGTGCCACAGCTCGGAGGAGAGTTTTCCTCAGGGTGGTGGGGCAGAAATACGCGTCATTACTGGGGAGGGCGGCTCTTCACTGGAAATGATGGTTTCAGGCTTTGAGGGTTTGGGTCATGTGGGGTGAAGCTTTCCATGGGGAAAAGGAATAAAGCTCAGATGAGGACAAGTGGTTTTGGGTTCCTTTAGGTCAAACATGAGGGAAACTCTCCCAATATTGTTTAGAAGGGAAAATTGCAAGAAAACAAATATTTCAGGACTTTTCAGTGTGGCATCCACCCAAAAGCGCCGGGCAGGGAGAGACGCACCCACCTCTGCCTCATTTCTGCCAAGAGGTTTTGGGGGTCCCCAGCCCCACTGCATCCACCAGCACTGCACTGCGGCTGAAAATTGCCTGAAAGGTAAAATAAACCCCAAAGCCAGGGACAAATGTGACGTGCACAGGCTGCTAAAACCAATCCACAAATGTCAATTTGGGACCGTTTTTCTGGCAGGGACCGAACGCTCCCAGGTCCCACGGGTGCAGCTAGAGGACGGGACATGCTGTAGGGAAAACCCCGGCTGCGTTTCACAGAACTTCTTCACTTTTCTGTAGCTTTTATTTTAATTTTTCTTTTTCTAAGCAACATAATGGCATTTAATACAATGCCATATCCACGCTGGAAATTTCTTTTGCAAGTGAAAGCCTGCCAAAAAATGTATGATTTATCCCTTTCAAACTTCTAAATATACACTTGCATGCAAATTTGTAACTTAAAATTATAAATTTAAATGTGCATTTTCCCTCTGCTGGTTTTAGGATTGGTTTTTTTAACCCAGAAACATTATCCTCATTATTTGACCGAAACGTGTAAGAATTTCTTTGCCTATAGAATAAACGCTCTGGCTATTTAAGGCATATTGAAAAAAAGCCTTCGATACTACTCTCTTGGCTTCATTTCACAACAAATGCATCATTTCCGCTGACTGGCATGGAGCAGGAGCTGAATTTCAAGTGTGCCTAAAAGCAGATGGTTTATTCCCGGCGCGGGTGCGGGCACGGCCGGGAAAGCCGAGCGGAGCCGGCTGCTCGTCGTGCCGGGGGCAGAACCCCGCCACGGGATGGATCCTGCTCCTCCCAGCCACTCCCAGCCCTGCCGGCTCTGACTTTGCTCCTTTTCTTTGCCTTTGAGACCAGAAGGGATGAGGATGTCTGGTCCTTCCTCCCCTGCGCCCATCCCCGGCACAGTTTTCGCCGCAAGCACACGTGCTCACGGCTCATCCTTGGTGCCCCCGTGCATTTCTATGTGGTTTTGAAGGCAATAAGCCCCTCCCAAAAAGCTTCTCCTTTTGGATTCAACATACCAGAAGCTCTCATAATCTTTTTTTTGTAAGCAGGGGTGTCCCTGCCCATGCCCCCATGTCCCCACACTGCTTCGGCTGTTCCCAGGTAAGGCTCCAGCCCACGGGCTGCCGAGCGCCAGGTCCCTGCCCCAGGCTCTGAGCATCCTGGTGGTACCAGGTCCCTGCCCCGGGCTCTGAGCATCCTGGTGGTACCAGGTCCCTGCCCCGGGCTCTGAGCATCCTGGTGGTACCAGGTCCCTGCCCCAGGCTCTGAGCATCCCGGTGGCACCAGGTCCCTGCCCCGGGCTCTGAGCATCCCGGTGGCACCAGGTCCCTGTCCCAGGCTCTGAGCATCCCGGTGGCACCAGGTCCCTGTCCCAGGCTCTGAGCATCCCGGTGGCACCAGACCCCTGTCCCAGACTCTGAGCATCCTGGTGGCACCAGGTCCCTGTCCCAGGCTCTGAGCATCCCGCTGGCATCATTGGCCTTGTCTGTCCTAAAATCTCTCATCACCCTGTAGAAAACCACACAGCCCCAGGGGCAGATCGCTTGATCTCACCCACCCTGTTCCTAATTACTCCTCCCAGAGCCAGGATCAACCCTTCAGGGAAAGGAAAATTCCCCCTGGGGCATCGCACGCCCATTTATGCCGGTCCTAAGGGCGCTAGTGGGGCTTGCAGCAGCGGCACTAACTCCCACCTGGAGCTGTGCCAGGCAGCGAACGCCGAAGGATGCTCCAGGTGTTAATCACAGGACTATTTTGATCCCTTCCCTGTGGGAAAAATTGCTTCGATGATTTTTTTTTAGGTGTAAGCAAAGCTAGAGTAATTACCGGGGGGTAAAAAAAAAACTAAAAAAAAAAAAAATCACATGTTAACATTTATATGAAAAAGATCTCATGATGATTAAATATTTCAATGGGTTGCTCTTTAGTAATGCAAAACTAATCAACTTCCAGATGATATTTAAAAAGCAGAGAACGGTGTGTGGTTTAATATCGTAATTTCAATAGGCCAGGGTTTAGAAGACAGCTAATTATAAAATAATCCTTTTATGTTGTGTAAAACATCATTTTAAAGCAGATACTCACTACAAACACAGGGTTTCCTTATTGCTGGAGGTAATTAGCTGGGTGCTGATTTAAAATGTGACTGCAAGTGCAGGGCAGCTCCCGGGACACGCTGAGTTGATGGAGCTCCTTTTGGGGTGAAATCTCCCCTCTTTGGGTTTGGGGCTGGGGCCGTTATGCCCCAAAGGCTGTTTGGGCAGCACGGAGTGTCACCGGGGTGGCTGGGAAGAGGGACGGAGCCGTGCCCGAGCCTAATGCCGGAGCACAGCTTGGTGAGAAAAAGGGTTTTTGGGGGCAGGAGCCCGGCTGGGTGAGGGGCTCCCCCATTTCCCCAGCTTCACGGCCGGGGCCTCACTCCCATGGAGCCCACTCCAGCTCCAGCAGCCACCAACAACTAATCAGAACTATAATTAAGGTCCACTCTGGGGCATCCCCACCCTTCCCAAGGACTTTCCACCAGCGGGCAATTTTCACCAGTTTTTTGCAGCTTTGTGGCTCCGTTTTTGCTCTCCCAAGAGCGGCAGACCGCGACGGGAAGCGGCGGCGGGAGCAGCAGCCAGTGAAAATTAATTAACTTTTCCCCCTGGAGCTGGTGGGAAAATATCCCCAAATGACCCAAACAGTGAGTCAAGGCGGGGATTTACGGGGCTGGATGGGAGCGGCAGGAGGGAAGACACGCAAAGGGCCCCGCACCCGGCAAGCGCAGAGGCAGTGCGGCTCCAAGTTGTTCCCTGAATTATAAATACTACGGGGTATATTTAGGCGCACTTGGCTTCTGCCAGCCTGATAAGCGCTGCAGCACGGCGCGTCGGCGTGGGGCTGCTCCCCGGGAGCGGGAGGAGGGATCCGTTCCTGCACCCTGACACGTCAAACGGGGATCGGCTGAGCCGCCCGCGCTGCCCGTCTCCCTGCCCTCAGCAGGGATGAGGATGCTCAGACCGGGGATGCAACCGCGCCCTTCCCGCCCCGTTACAGCCCAAGCATATTGCATGGCTAATAATGGGATTTCGCTGTCGATACTGCTCCTGGATTCCTTTCCAGCCTGCTACGCTTTCAGGTTAAATAAATGTAAGGCTTTGGGATCCCTTCAGCTCCAGAGGAAGGAGCTTTCCCGGGTGAGCCGGCCGTGTCCCGCCGGTCGGTGGCCGGCGCTGACCGTCTCGCAGGTGTGTGTGGGCTTGGGCTTGCCCAGTGTAAATCCCAACCCCGGCAAATCATCTCCATGAGCCCATCCAGGGCTCTGAGGGCCAGCTGCAGCCTGACCGGGCGTCCTCACCCCGCAGCTGTCCTCATCTCTGCCGGTGGCCTTTGGCTGAGAGGGATGGGGACAGGGATGGGGAGCATCACCCGTGGCTCCGCGCACGCGGGAGGGATCCCACTGGGCACCGCGAGCATCCCTTCCCAAGGGGTGGGAGAGCAAATTTCTCCAAACATCCTCCCCACGGTCCCAATCTGCTAATAGCCCAGTAATCCTCTTACGGGGGTCAGCCTGGGTCGCCCGTAGGAACCTTTGTGTAATGCCGGGGAGGAGAAACGCGTTTTCACTGCGGCGGCGAAACGCCGGCGCTTGCCGGATGCCACTGCCCTGGGATGGGGATGGGATGGGGCCCGACGCCGCCCTGTCCCTGTGGCAGCTCCTGGCACATCCCAGCTCCAGCCATGCCCCCCCCTGCCCCAGCTCCCTTTTGGGGAGCTCCCTCGCAGGGGCAGCCCCCATTCGGGCATCCCCTCGCCTCAGCAGCCTATTTCGGGATCCGTAAGCGGCACGCTCCGCCTCGGCTCTATTAATACTGCTGCTATCCTGCCCAGCCGCTCCGAGCGGTTAAGCTGCCATTTAATGCTGGGCCAGCGCCAAGCAAGCCTCTGGCAGGATGAGGATGAGGATGAAAATGAGGATGAGGATGGTTTGGCCGCTGGTCAGGGTGACCAGCCCCAGGAAAGCTTCAGGATGTGTCCGAGCCCCTTCGGCCCCCGCGGGCCAGGCAGGGCTGGCTGTGTGCGTGAGGTCCTGCCCTCTGCTCCCTGGCTCTCGCCGCCAGCGGCACAGCATCCCGCGGGATTGGGATTGGTGACCTGATGCAAGAGGAGTGCCCCTTAATATATCTGGAATGTCTTCCTAAGGCAGCTACTTTTCTCCGCAGGTGGAGGGAAATGAAGTGCAGCCTCCAAAGTGACCTGGATTTTATGGCAGCATCAGGTGCTGAGCGGCAGCAGATGGAAAAGAGCTGGCTTCCACCTTATCCCAAACGCTGGGGATCGGTGACATCGCCGATGAGCCGCAGGGTGACGCTTCCCCCCTGTGATGCCACCACCGACGTGGCCATGCCCTGAGATGCAACCCCGGCGCGTGGGCTCCCGGCCCTGAAACCCAAACCCAGCCCGGCCCCTTCCCCGGAAGGCAGGAATTTGCCCTTTTTTTATCTGCAAGACCTTGACAGTGCCAGCTCGGGGCCTTATTTACATTTTTCCAGAAGCTGTGCTGGTTGCACAGCCCTCCTCAGCCAGCTGGTCCAGCCATGGTCCCCGGGACTGGCCCGGGGAGAGGGTTTTGCGGGGGGTGGTGCGGTGCGTCAGCCCCGCCAGGGTGCGAATTGGGGTTGTCACCAGCTTCAACATCCCCAGCAAACGAGCTACTTCGTGTCAACATATTTATTTCTTTTTTGTAACGAGGCAACTTCATTTCTGCAGGTCGCTCCAACGGCGCGCGGCATCTGATTATTAAAAATGCTGCTGGCAGCCAGCCCACAGCCTGCTTAGGCATTAATCTTCCCTGACAGATGCTGACGAGGAATTGCTCCGGCAGCCGGGACCGGCTCCTCTGCCCAACGCGCTTCATCCCTTAAAAGCTGGGTATTATCCCCATTACCGCCGGCAGGAGCCGGGGGCTGATGCCACGTCGTCGCCAGGTGATGCTGAGCCGGGCGAGCGGCAGGACAGACATCCCGGCCTGACCGACAGCCGCTGGCGATGCCGGAGCCGGGTGGCACGGGAGCTTCTGCTGGCACTGGGCAGCGCCTTTGAGTCACAGCTTCGTGGGTTTTCTTCTTTTTCTCACACAGAAATAGTCAGAGTCATGTCAAGTTGAACGTTTCGTGAGTTCCTGTTTTGTTCATCACATTTTTTTAGGAAGGGGGGAGGAAAAAAAAAAAATTCCTTTTTTTTTTTCCCCCAAGTCAGACTTTTTCACACCAGTTGTCTCAGAAGGATTTTACACTTTTTCTGTACTGACATTTCCTCACCAAATGTACACCAGCGCAATTTAAAGAAGCAATTCAGGCTCCAAAATGAAACGTTTCACCTGATTCAGTTGCCCTTTTCTCATGCCAAGCCCAGCTGAACATTTTTATATCTTGATTTCTCCCAAAATAAACTCATTTCCTGATGGGTTTTCTTGGCTCGTGGTCTGGAGAAACCTGTTCTGGTTGCTGCTCCCCCATCAGCTCCCCAGCGCATGTATTCGGGGTGCAAATATAATATACGAGCAATCACCCAGATGGGATAAAAATACGGATTTCTGGTGCTCACTGGGACTTCTTGAGTATTTGAGACCTCTCAGCAGTTTCAATCAGCCAGTGACAGAGGCAGAGGAAAACCTGAGGAATATTATCCTGGCATTTCAGTGGAGTCATGATACCTCCTGGAGCAGGAGCCAGCGGGGGGGTTCACCGGCACGTGGGGTCAATGTCCTCCCCCTCCCACCTGCTGCCTGAGCCCTGATAAAAAGCCAAAAAACTGCAAAAAAAGCCCCAAAGGAACCCACACAGCTGGTGGGGGCAGAGCTTGCAGGGCTCCCTGCCTGCTGGTGTAAGCCAAGGGGTCCCCTGTCTTACGGGGGGGGGGCGGGCAGCGGGGGCGCAGGGATGTGACCAAGGCCATCGGGGCAGTCGGTGGCAGGATTGGCGCCACCGCTGTGCGCGCTCTCCCATTGCCCGGAAAGCAGATGGGAGGAAACCAAACTGGATCCGGCTTCTTCGTGGAACTTTTCTGGCCCTAACTGCGGGGGGGGGGAAAGGGGGGGCAGCTGGGGAAAGGCAGATCCACCCCCTGTTTCCCAGGGCTGCTTGGGATGAGAGCGCGGCCACGTCAGCCCATCCAGCCCCGTCTGCCGAAACGAGAAAGCGACGTGAAGCAAAGCCGTGAAGTCTCGGGTGCCCGTCGCCTTCTCTTGGCCGCCTCCGGATTATTTTTAGCGGCCCGATACCAGGAGAATGGCCAGAAGCCAAGGCGGCACGCGGCGAGGCCGGCTCCGTCTCCAGCCCGAGGGCTGCCGGCGCTGCCAGGCACCCGTGGGTGCTGCAGAAGACACTCCGGGGACCTGGGTGCCACCGGTGCAGGCTGGGGCGGGTGGCCTTGGCGGGGTGTGACAGGCGCCAGCCGGCCCCGCTTTATCGGTGGGGGAGATAGAGCGGGACCGCCGTGTCCCCAGGGCTTATCAACCCTTGGGAAACTTCCCCTCCCTCCGGCCGGCCGCTCGCTGGCTGCGGTTTTTCCACCCAGCCCCTTCACCCAGCACCCACATGACGTTACAGGTTGCTATAACCCCCCTGGGTTTAACTTTTCAACAGGTGAGAGCAAATTAAGCCCATTTTCCCGCTTCGCTCCAAACTGCCACAGCGTCCTCGCGACCTCGGCATCGCCGCCACTGCCGCCGTGTGACTTTTCTCGGGGGCAAGATGAAATAAAAGCAAGGCTCCTGGTGGTGGAGGGCCCGATCCGGCCCCCTCCTGTCCCGTCCCCCCCTCATCCAGCCTCATCCCAGCAGCTGTACGGTCTGGCAGCTCCTCCAGGATATCCTGCAGCCCTGGCCGGATCCGGGGAACAATGCGCGGGGCATCCCTCAGCCCCCGGCGTCCGGCCAGGGTGAGAGGGACCGGCTGGTTCCTTCCCATCCGGCACCCCTCACCTCCGGCCCTTGCCCCCGGGTTCGGCGGCACCTGAGCCCCATCCGCAGCCGCAGCTCCTTCGGCACCCACAGCTCCATCCAGAGGTTTTGCTTCCCGCTTCCGCAGGCAGAGGCGGCGCTCCCTCCCTCCTGCTTTGTCAAAAAAAACACCCCAATGGTAATTAATTAGGAGGATGGATTCATCCTCCACCACTCAATGTCAGGGGAAATTACCGGCTGCGCTGCATTTTTTCCCCCTCTTTTCCCCCGTTTTCCACGAGGCAGCGGGTGCTGAGCAGCCCCGGGGCCGCGGGGGATGCTCCTGTCGTGCCCTCGGGCTGTGCCTCTCCTTCCCTCTGCAGCAGGAAGCCACTGGTTTGCTTCCAGTTCCTTTAGCTTTCCAGTTCTCCCTCCCTTTCTCCATCGCTGCGTGCCAGGCAGCCGCCGGGGCTGGTTATAGCCCCAAATAAATGCCCAGTGCCTGCCCTGGGAGGCGGGGGGGGAAAGGAGCATTCCCTGCTGAAGGGCCAGGCTGGGAAGTGGCAGCTCCGATGCCATCTCCAGATGACCCAGATGATTTTGGGGTGAGCATGGAGCTGCTTTCGGTCCCCTCCCCTGGTGGGGACTTCAGCAGGTGGGGGCTGCACAGCCCATGGAGAAGCCATGCCTTCCCAGGCAAAATTCCCCCTCCCCACTCCTGGCAAAATTACAAGCAGATGGATAAACAAACAAAAAAAAAAAGCGTAAAACCATCTGTATTTTTGGGAAGTTGAATGCAGAGGCGCAGGTGGGACCCACCTCCCCCAGCCTTGGCCGTGGCTGTCCCCTGCGCACCAGCCCCCAGGAGGGGGCGAAGCTGGTCCGCCAGCTCTAATTGGGATCTTTGGTAATTAAGAGCCATTTTGTCCGTGGGCTGGCGTTAGGCGATGGCTCTCCCGACCGCGGAGCCCTGGCCTTACAGAATCCAGATGTTGCGTCCTCACGGTCCGTCACGGTTTTGCATCCTCAGGCCGGAGGAAGCGTCCTCGCCTGCGGCAACTCGCGATGGGTTGGCGCTGGGAATTGCCAGGTGGGCTTTCCTTAGGGAAAATCCCGGACCCGCTGCAGCAGCCCCGTGTGTTACCGCCGCCAAATCCCCCGCATTTGCCGTGCGTGGGAAGGGCAGGGGGCGGCTTTGCTGGCCGCCCCATCCCAGCTCCTGGAGAAAACCAGGCTAAACATTCCTAATGATCCCCATTTGGGATCGCCTTGAAACTGCAGTTTCGCCGGTTACAGACGGCTTTTGCACGGGTTTGATTCCTTCCCCTGAATCCTTGCTCTGCGGATTGTACCTGGATTTTAGTGGGAGGTTTTGCTGGCTGGCATTTAACCCCTTGGAGTCTGAACTCCGCGAGCATCCTCCGTATGTGGTGGGAGCAAGGTCTGCTGAGTCCCAGGAGCCCCAGGCCTGCCCCGGTCAGGATACTCCAGGATTTTGCAGTGCTGGGAAGAGCTGGGATCCAGGCAGGTGCCCAGCCACGTCCCAGCAGGACACGCTGCCTCCCTCGTGCATTTTGAGGGATGCTCGTTCGATTTTCTCCGTGCTCCGGGCTTCCATACAGCTTTGCCGCTGCTTCCACTGGGGTGCCGGGTGGTTCCTGTTCCTGAGTCTTGGAGGACTTTATCAACGGGGAAAGCACTTTGTTCTGGGAACAACAGAATGAAAAATGAATGTGTCGGTGCTGGTGCATTATTCATTTAGAAATAAGCCTCTGAAGTGTTTTGTTTGCTCCGTTTCTATTCTCCACGATGCCTTCGTTTCTACTTTCTTCCCCCCTTCAAAACTCCAAACATGCCTTTAAACAGCTCAGAACTGAAACGAATTGCTTCCCTAATGCAGCGCTTCCTGTCTGAACAAAGCAAATCTCCCGGGTCTGAGCTTAATGCTGTGAGGAAAAAATAAAATAAATTTAAAAAAAAATAATACTAATAAAAAAAAATTTAAAAAGCTGATTCCAAGCCCAAACCATATTCTCCATAAATTTTGCAGCATGGCCATTTCCCATGCTGGCTGGACAGATGTGATGCGAGCGCTACTCGTTTTGTGCCTAATTGCCCCCCTGATTGCTTTATGGGCCAGAAGCATCGCTTCTTGCTCCCCTCACTCTCCCCTTTGCGGCGCCGCTGGCTCCAGGGCGGGCTGGCAGCTGGGAAGCAGGGTGCTCGTCCGGGCTCTCCCTTTCGGGGAGACTCTCATCACCCCAAATCTCTGCCCAC
>VZSF01008152.1:465324-515787 GCA_013398295.1 Chionis minor | reverse complement strand
AGAGGTTTGCTGCCGGTTGGTTCCCTTTTGCCGGTACATGCTGCCATCTTCAGCATCGCACAGGAGGAGCCACCTCTGCTTGTAGCTGCTTTGGCCTCTTGTCTCCTCCAGCTGTAAGAACAGGCTCTCCGCCTTCTTCCAACCATTGCATTTGCTGCTGGGGTTTTAATTATTAAAGAATAAATCCCATGAGGACGCAGACTCGGCCAGGCACGGGCTGGAAGGGGCTGGAAGGGACCTTTAAAGACCACCTAGTCCAACCCCTTGCCACAGGAAGGGACATCTCCAACCACACCAGGTTGCTCAGAGCCCGGTCCTGCCTAGCCTGGAATATTTCCAGGGATGGGGCAGCCACCACCCCTCCGGGCACGATGTCCATCTGCGGGGTGAATCGGGTGGTCGCAGCCAGAGAGCCCCGGTGATGGTGGGGCGCAGCCCCAGCCCCAGCCCCGAAGCCGCTGCACCCCCAGCATGGCTCCATCGATTCACAACCCTGGCACCAACCCGAGGGGCTCTGCGGTTCCTTAGAATCATAGAAATTGTATAGAACATAATTCTATATAATTCCATAGAATCCTTTTCCCAAGGCAGGCTTGAACTACCGGCTTTTTGGTGGTACTGGCTTTGCGGAGCAGGTAGCAGCTGGAAATTAATTTCAATTCCCTTGTCAGCCACCGAGAGCAGCTCCTGGAGGTGGGAATCACCGAGGGGCTGAGATCCCGCATCCGTCCTCCCTGGCGATGCTCCGCGCTGCTGCTGCCGCTATTAAATCACTGCTGCAATAATGAAGTTAATGGTCTGGGATCTCTTCTAATTACGTCTTCCCCAAACACAGGTCTGCCTCTGCCTTCGCCGAGGGGACTCAGTGTGGGTGGTTCAAACTCCCCACGCTACTGATGGCTCCAATTCCTAAATTGGCCTCGGTTTATAGGATGGTCTTAGCGAAACTCCCGCGTTTGTCCCAAACAGGCTGACCGGCAGCAGGACACCCTTCGTCACAGAGCGTCTCAAGGGAGACTGGTATTTGCGTCAAATTTTTCACGGGGTGGTTTGCAAAAAATAATTCAGTCCCAACTGGGGTGTCTGGTTAAAATCCAGCAGCTCCGTGCAGCCGTGGCCCCCGGGGAGCACGGAGCCACCCTGGCACAAGGAAGATTTGGGGTTGCATCGCTCAGGAAACCTACTTCGGTTGAATAGCCCGCAGCTCGGCGGTGGGGTGTGATTGCTTTGCTAATGGCTGGTGTGCAGGTCTCTAAAAGAAAGCCAAATAGGTTTAATTTTTTTTCTTCAGGCACCAGCCCTGTGGCTGAGTTCGAGGGGTGTTTAGTTTTTGTAGCCGTAGGACACAAAAGGCGGTCACAGGCTGTAGCACCCCCCGGCAAGGGCACCCCTCGCAGCGTCCCAAATGCACGTTTTTTTAGAAAACAGCAGGAAGGGCTCAGAAATTTCCAAAGGTGATGCCGGCCCACACTTCTGGAGGCTTATCAGGTGCCTCAAATGATAAAAAAACCCCATTAAAACTGTTGTGGGGAAAAGCCGAGTGGTGTCATCCTGAATGATGAATTTTCTTCGCCTTCGCCAGCATTTTACAAAACAGCTTTGAGTTGTTTGGACACTTAACACTCCACCAGAGGTGGCTCTTACTGGAGCTGGGGACTCTGTTTCTGGTTTGCCGAAACGAGACCCGCTGCAGCGCCGAAGGGGCAGCCGGAGGAGCAGCACTCGCTTCTTGGGGTAAAAGCAGCACGTTTGCACAAAACCCCTGTATAAACTCGGGGGGGGTTGAGGTTTGTTTAGCATTATTTTCCTCCCTTTCCCCTATTCTTCGTTTTAAAGCCCTAAATCAACACCATATGATGGCTGGTTCGTTTTCTCTCCAGAGCAGCTCCGTTGGCTGTATAATTTCCCGGCGTCGCATTGCAGCCCTGCTACTTCTCCGACACCGTGCTGGCAGCCGGGATTTGCCTGTCTGAGCATTGGTGCTCTACTTTGCACGGGGGGAAAAAAAAACCAATTTGCCTCCTGGGGGTTTCTCTAGATCCCAGGAGGAGGACAGGGGAGCACATCCTTCCCCACTGCCCTCTCCTGCCTGATGCTGGCGGCAGTTCTTGCCCGTCGAAGGGTCTGTGGTGCGTCCGGAGCCCCCCTGAGCCCCAGCTTGGCTGCGGGCTCTGCTCATCCCTTGGGTGTCACCCCCAGTGGGACACAAGAGCACGTTGTGGCCCCCAGCAGCCCCCCAGCGGGGTCTGTCTCCCTTTTCTCCACCGTGCTGTGTGTTTCCAACGTCTGCAACCATGTCCGCTGGCTTCTGGGATACCTCTAGCACAGGCTTTTTAATCAGGTGATAATTTTATGTATATCAACCGTTTGCTGACATCATCCTCTCCTGGGAAGCGGTATCTCCAGACTTCCCTATCCTCATCCCTGCAGTACCACGGATGTCCCGGATAGGCTCCCACAGGTCCTTTGGTGGAGCATCCTTGACCCTCCGCCCTGGCTGCCCAGTTAGCCCACTGCTTCCTTGCCCCACATCCGGAGCATCCCAGCAATGCTTCCAAAGACTGAGGGCACGGGGGGGCAGGGATTTAGGGGTGGTGTAGCGGGGTCTAACCCGCACCCGGGGGCGATGCTTCTGTCTACCTGCTCCAACCCCCCCCCCGATGCCGGCACCTGCCCCATCCAGGCAAATGAGCGTCCATCCGCGCTGCTGGAGCCGCTCGGTGCTGCGGAGGCACCCAACACCCCGGCACCGCTTCTAGCGCAACTGAAAAGGCGCAGAGCGGAGCCAAAATAGGGAAGCAGGAGCGGAACTCGCCTCGGCGCCACCACCGGGCTTAGTCATGTCCTTGGGCGGGTGGTGACAGGGGTCCCCAGGGCGAGGTCCGTGCCGGCTGCCCGCCCGCGCTCCGAGAGCCTCCTCGGCAGCGTGCCGAACACCCGGCTTGAGCCACCAGGATGTGATACCTGGGGTTTAGCCCAGAAATGCGGGTGCGGACACCCTGCGGTACAGCCCGTCTCCCAGCTCCGACAGCGGCCACGGGTCCAGCACCCGAAAAACCAGCGGCGCTGCCTGCAGCCGGGGGCTGGCGCGTCTCCTTTCCGTGCGGCTGCACCCGGCCGTTTCCCAGCACCAAAGCTACCAGCAGACAGAAAGCGCTCCCTAAGCGGTGTGTCCCCCTCTCCCCCAGGGAGGTGTTTTATTCCCATTCCTGCCTCCAGGGTTGGCACTAGCAGGGTGGTTTCCATAGCGGAGCCGGGGCTCCGTGCAGAAATCCCCATTTTCCTTAGGCGTGGGGGGCAGAGGTTGGGGCTGGAGTCCCTGAGCTCAGCGCTGGGTCCTAGGGTGGTTTCCTCTGGAGAAGGCTGTCTGGGGAATCTCACACACGGCACCAGTTTCCAACTGGGATCAGCGGGCCAAACTCTGCTGTTACCGCTCTCCTGAGGCGGCTGGAGACATCCCAGCAGCCACGCCGCCATGTAATCCCATAAATACCCAGACATGGCAGCGCCCACAGTAAAGCCAGATTCAAAACTCCGGGCAGCCAGTTTAGGGATCAGTACGTGGGATTGGGAGAGAATATAGGGAAACAGCGAATAACACGTAGAGACGGGAGGGGAGAGACGGGGGAGACGGCATTTTGTTTCCAAACTGCACAAAGTTTCACTCTGAATTTCGCAAATAAGCATCCAAGAGTGCTTTGATGAGGGCCAGAGCCCCAGCGGAGCCATTTGCTGTTCGCTTCCCAGCCGCATCCCCTCTTTGGGAAATAAGGCCTCAATAAAATGTTAGTAAACAATTTTCAGTGCTGGAAAAAATTATTTACAACTCAGCAGGGGGCAGCCCAGACATTAAACAGCTTTTTAAATGCTGTGGGATTTAACAGCATGACGGCACCTTCTAAAAGCCCAGTCGGATTTGAAAGCGTTGGCTGGAATGCTCCAGGCCGGGGGGAGCGGAGCTGCTGCCGATGGCGATTTGGGGAAGACGCCTTGGCGGGGGGCGCGGGCCGTCGCCTCCTGCAGCATGGGGCTGGCTGAACGTTACGGTTCGAAGACCCCCCCCCCAGTAATTTATTGTCGTTCAGACAATTATTCTGTCCCCCCATCACCCCTCCCCACTCGGGAAGGGGAATGGGGAAAAAATAAGGAAACCCGAGGGCTGAAATATAAACAGACTTCATAGAATAAGCCTAGATAATTAATACTATTAACACTAAAGAACCGATATCGATCCCAACACCGATATAGAATATACAGGATTATTCCCAGCCCATTCTATCCATGGGAAGCCGGGCGCTCCCAGCAGGGCACAGCCAATGTGGGACACTGCGGCTTCGGGAGGAAGGAAAGGGCTCAGGGCTCTGGCACCGGGGCAAGGGGTTCTCAGGATGACAGACATCACAGGAGAGAGAGAAAACTCCTCGGCAAACTTCCTAATTTCTATGGAATGCGCCGTTGATGGTGTGGAATAACCCTGTTGGCAGCTTGGGGCAAGTGCCCGGGTCTGGCTGCTCCTTCTCCCCGCACCTGCCCAGCGCGAAAACACAGAGACCTTGGAACCCGCACACCGCGGCCGGCTGGGAAGGAAATACTGTCACCAGTTCAGGCACTGGAATTGCCCCGGTATTCCAGGCGCCGTTTGCTCCCCCCGGCCCGGTACCGCCCCGCGCGGCCGCCAGGGGGCGCCGTGGTGCAGCGCACAGCGCGGATCCAGGGGGCGCTGCCCCGGGGGGGGCGGGGCGGGCACAGGGTCTCTAAGTGCCGCCGTGTTTGGGGTTATTTGTCTAATTAATCCCCCAGCAGCACCCCCGAAGGCTGGACGGTGCCCGGCAGCCCCGAGAGGGGAAAGGTGGGGCTCTGGCGGGGGGGTCATAGAATCACAGACTGGTTTGGGTTGGAAGGGACCTTCAAGATCACCCAGTGCCACCCCCTGCCCTGGGCAGGGACACCTCCCACCACATCAGGTTGCTCCAAGCCCCGTCCAACCTGGCCTTGAACCTCCAGGGATGGGGCAGACACAGCTTCTATGGGCAACCCCGGCCAGGGGCTCACCTCCCTCACAGCCAGGAATTGCTTCCCAATATCCCATCTAAATCTCCCCTCTTCCAGTTTAAAACCATTCCCCCTCATCCTACGGCTCCACTCCCTGATCCAGAGTCCCTCCCCAGCTTTCCTGGAGCCCCTTTCAGACACTGGCAGGGGCTGGAAGGTCTCCCCGGAGCCTTCTCTTCTCCAGGCTGAACCCCCCCAGCTCTCCCAGCCTGTCCTCCCAGCAGAGGGGCTCCAGCCCTCCCGGCATCTCCGGGGCCTCCTCTGGCCCTGCTCCAACAGCTCCGTGTCCTTCTGCTGTTGGGAACCCCGGAGCTGGACCCAGGATTCCAGGTGGGGTCTCCCCCGAGCGGAGCAGAGGGGCAGAATCCCCCCCCGGCCCTGCTGCCCCCGCTGTGGGGATGCAGCCCAGGGTCCGGGGGGGTTCTGGGCTGCCAGCGCACGGTGCCGGCTCCTGGGGAGCTTCTCCCCCCCAACACCCCCAAGTCCCTCTCCTGGGGGCTGCTCCAGCCATTCCCTGCCCAGCCGGGGTTTGTGCTTGGGATTGCCCCGACCCACGTGCAGGACCTTGCCCTTGGCCTGGTTGAACCTCACGATGCTGGCACGTACCCACCTCCCCAGCCTGTCCCGGTCCCTCCAGATGTCATCCCTCCCCTCCAGTGTGTCGTGTGCACGTTGCCAGACAAGGGCTGATACTTGTGGTTTTTGAAAACCTGATTTCCACTGTTTTTCCACCTCCAGGAGATTGTAATGCTGGGGATGAACAACCGCCTGCGGAATCCCAAAGAGCGTTTCTCCACACCCCTGCAGTAAAAGCAGGTAGCCCAGACTGCGGTGTCTCATGGAAGCTCTTCCGTGCCTTTATTGACTTCCTTGCAGGGAATTCTGAGTGTGCAGACCTTGCAAAGGAACCTCCGCCTTCGGACACAAACGGCTTTGCTGTGATGAGCTTGATAGGGCTCAGCTGCCCGCTGTCCTCCGGAACTTGGCGAGGCTGGAGGAGCGCTTTCCCACCTGAAACACCGCTCTCCCCATCAGCACGCCGTCAGCTCAAGGTCACAGCTGCAGCTGCCCCATCAGACTGCGGTGGCTGTCCCCGCTGGACAGGATCAGCTCTCATTCCAGGCACAGATTTTGCTCCCAATGCAGTTTCCAGGCAGAAGCATCAGCCGTGCCCGGGAAAGCCAGGAGCCTGGTGCCCATGCTGCCCCATGCAATGGGTCAGGGTGCGGGTTCGCAAATCCTTCTCCAAATGAGAAGGGAATGGGGCTTAGAAATCCCCCATCCCAGGGAAATCCCAAAGTGAAGTCAACCGGAGAGCCCTAGTTTATTTCATTATTATTATTATTTTTAATACCTGGATACATTTTTACTAGCTCCCTGCTTGGCTGCTTTTGTTCTTTCGCATTCCCGATAGGATTTTCTGCCTTGTCCCTTTGAACCTGTTTTCGGGCGCTCTTCCCGTGCCAGCGGATTCGGCACACCTGGGCTATAATCATTGCCATGGGATTATGCACCAGGTTAACCCTCCCGGGAGACCTTTCCCTTCCCTCCTCCAGCCCAATAATAATGTTCTTTGATTCCTCGGCCGCTGTTGAGAAGTAGGGATGTTCATTTTCCCCTATTGGTGATGAAGTCCCAGCGTGCTCCCAGCCTGCATCCCAGTGCCACCCATCCCAGCTGGCACATCCAGCTGAGACCCACAGCTAGTGCAGCCCGGCCGGCCACCATCAACGTCACTTGGCAGAGAAGTTGCGACTGTCACGCGTGGATTTATCAGCCGGAATAAGCGTGGATGCAGCTGAAGGGGAGATTAAACCCCAGGAGAGGCGTCTGCAGACGCGACCACCCCAATTCTCATCTCCCTCTTATTCCCAGTGACGCGGATGTGAGCCTGGGCGGGTGTTATCCATGACGGCCACCCCCAGCACTGCCGGGGACAGGTGCCAGCTCCTTCTAGTCTCGGGTGTGTTTTAACAGCAACGAACATTGAAACCGAAATGACGGAAAATCTGGCTGGGGGAGAGGACGGGCAAGGGGATGAGCTTCCCGTTGGGGATGCTCAGGGGCTGGCCAGCTCTCCGGCACGCTTCTTATATTTATGGCATAGCTCTGCCGCCTCTGAGCCATAAATTTTGGCAGCAACTGTCCCGCGGGGCCTCCGAGAGATCCCCCAGCTGGGATTTACTGCTCAGCTTCGCCAGGGAGAAATACGGTGCTGGCCACAACTCACAGCGACGTACCTGCCGGCCCCACACCGCCCAGATGCTTTCCCAGCTCACCTCTCCCGCGGGAGCCCAGCCTTGGGCAGGATTGCTTTTTATTTAAAACCTCCTTTACCACTTCGTGCTGGCGCTCCGGGTGAGGCTCTCCTGCTCTTTGAGCCAAGCAGGAACGCCGGCGCGCTGCGGGCCAGCGGGGTCTGGCCCGGCTGGGAACAGCGGACGCCGCAAGGGAAGGAGCGCGGTGATGGTATCGCGTGTTGCTGTTGGGTTTTATGTGTCACGTACAGGTTTAGGCTTCCTGTCCTCTCCGATATCTCCGAGCCCATTAAAGCCTCACATCTCATGTTATGAAATATGCCACACGTCAGGGTTTTGGGTTTTTTTTTTCCCCCCTTCCTGGGCTCTTCTCAGCTTTCCGCTCGCCGCCTGCAAGAGCCAGCGGCTCTTCTGCCCAGCATCCCTCCCAGCATCATCCTGGAGGGGCTGGTACCCACCACATCGCTCCCTGCTGATGGTCTCCTGGGAGCTGGCTGTCCCTTATGTCCCCTCCGCCCCTTCCAGAGCAAAGGGACGCCGCTGCACCCGGCCGCCCTCCCTGGCAGCTGAGGCCAAACCCTCTCGCTGCATGAGTGGCCACCCCACATCCATCATGGCTCCGCTTTTCCTCTCGTGCTTAATCCAAGACGATTTTGCCCATGGAGCGATCCACCCCACGGGGTTTTACGGGATCAGCCTGGCCCTCTGCCACCCCGAGCGGGGCGGGAGGGAGTTTCCCAGCTTCTCCTTGGGATCGGGGCAGCCCCGGTGCTGGGGCAGCTCCCGCCGCACACACACAACCCGGCGCTATCGGCTCCGGCATCTCCAGCCGCGCCTTGCGGGGGGAATTTATCTCCGCCAAATCTGCAAACCGGAGCATGTAATTTTCCCCTCTTTCTAGTCCGGGGGAGGGTTTGTGGCCGGAGCGGAGCAGACGGATATTTGAGGCTGGGAGCGGGGAGCCTGCTGCGCCGTGTTCCCAGCTGACCCCGCGGGGCAGCCTCGCCAGCGCCGGCCACGGAGAGATCAAAGATGCTGGGTTTGCCGCCTGGATCCGTCCTCGGCAGCCGCCGGCTTCCCACGGTGCGCTGGGCATCTCATCCGGGCGAAAGGAGCCATTCGATGTCTGGGCGGAGGGGACAGACGGACGCTGCGTTCTGCTGCACTTTCCCAGCCCGCTGCATCAGCGCCCTAATTTCAGGGCTGGGCCCTTGCTGGCCCCCCACAGATCCGGGTTTCCAGACCAACATCCCTGTTTTTCAGCAAAGCCTCAGCTCTCCGCCGGCAGCAGATGAGGCTGTTTCCAGCTGCCTGACCTGATGCACAGAGATTAGCTCCACACTTGTGGTTTTTACTGATTTTCCCTTTTTTTTTTTTCCACAAAATAGCAGGTTGGGAGGGTGATTTTAATGACTTGCATCCCGATTCTGCTTAAGCTGTAAGGCACGGAAAATATAACATTAAGCCAGGTGGGGGTAAAATAGCCTTCAGTGTGAGCAAAAATGTGAGCATCTGCCCTCAAAACCTGGGAATAAAAGCAAGGAGAAGCCCCTGGGGATGGGTACCCTCCGCTCCGGGTGGGCAGGAGGAGGATGAGGATGGTGACGACCCCCCGGCTTCACTGACCTCCCTGCTCCCTGCTCGGCACAGCTCGGCAGCCCGGAGGCCAATTAGCGCAGATATAAATTGTCATCCCGTTCCTCCTCCAGCGCGGGTGGGCAGAGCTGGGGTTCTAATTGCTGCCGCCGGCCGGGGGCTCACCAATTAGGCGGCGAGGTGCCGTGCGGCCGAGCGCCCCGCTGCCGCTCCGTGTCGAGATGCTGAGGTGTCCGGGGCTTCTCCCGCCCGGCCGGGCTCTTTCAACAAGTGCTTTCGTCTCTTCGCCGCACGCTTACACGCTCGCACGCTCGCACACGGGCTGCCCCGGCTCCCGGAGGCTTCGTTAGCGCCGGGAGCACGGGAAGGCGTGCTCCCCCTCCAAAGGCCGAGGCTGCTGGTCCAGCGTGGTGCGACGGGAATAGCGATATCAGCCCCGGCGACGGCAGGGAGCATCTTCCCCTCCGCAGGAGCCACGTGGGGATGCTCCACCTAATAACGCTCTCCCAGTCTTCCCAGTATAACTAAGCACACCCAGCCCTGAGCCGGCAGCGCGACGCCCTGATTGCCTGCCCACGGATGGGGCAGCGGGAGGGAAAAGCCACATCCATCACCCTTCAGCTGCATCTTTTTTTGGGGAAGGGGGGGGCTGCAACCCAGGCAGCCTCCAGCAAAGACCCGGCAAAGCTGGGCACCCCCAGCACCCTCCAATCGCTCCCACCCGCTCTCGCCTGTGGATTCTCTGGTGTGTGATAGGGGTTGGGTCCCTGCCACTGCCCCCTCCCCAGCGCCCTGCGAGGAAGGGGAGGGGGAAGCGCAGGGGGTGCAAAGGGGGACATGCGCGCCCGGCCGTACCGAAGGGCGGCTGCTCAGCCGGGGGGGCTCCGCGGTCACAGCCGAGCTGCCGCTCGTTAAACCACCCGGCTCATGAAAGCGGAGCGTGGTGTCTGGCGGGTGGGCGGCAGCCCCGGGTGCGGCGGGGTGGCCCAGGGCCACCCAAAGCCGTGGCAGCGCGTGCCAAGGCCGCCAGCGCCCCGGGAAGCGGATCGGCAACGCCGCCACCTCCCTGCCTGCCTCTCGCCGGCAGCCGCCCCGCCGGGAAGGGGAAGGCCGGGGCTGGCCCCTCCGGCTTGCGATGCCGGGTGGCATGTCCCTGCCCCGGTGGGCTCAGGGCGGTGTGAGGGCACGGGGGCGGATGGGGAGCGAGCCGTGCGGGGTGGAGAGGGGAGTGGGGATGGGGGGTGGCTGAGGATGCTGACGGATGCTGGGGGGAGCTGGACCAGCTCTGGCCCTGCACCACCGCGGCCGGGGGTTTAATTTCTCCCCGCCCCGGTGCCGTGCCGTTGCGGGAGGATGGTCGGCTGTCCCCGCGTGCCCATGTCCTCCGGCACGGGCCGAGTCTCCCCTCGCAGGAGGGGGCTTCCACTCGCCTGCAGCCCCCGCCATGCAGGTGTCGAGGGTGAGAAGGGACGGCTGGCGTGGTCCTTCCACCCCTTCTTCCAGCAAAACCCAATAGATGATGCCAAGGAGGAGGCGCAGGGCTGCTGCGCCTCCGTACATGGGCACCCAAGGGTGCCGGGGGGCGCCAGCAGTGGATGAGCCCCCCCCGGGTGCTGCCCAGGGCTGGCAGCTCCGTGCTGCCACAGGCCAGCGCGCGGCTGCGCTTTGGTGAGCGATGCCGTCGGAGGCCAGCGCGAGGGCCAGCGTTGCCAGCCGGTGACTTTGCCATTGCCGAAAGTAAAATCCGGGCGGGAGGGGGAACCACAGACCAACAACAAAAAAAAAAAAAAACCCAGAAAGAAAGCAGCCCAGCTGGATTAATAATTCAGGCTGGCAAGAAAACAAAACCCTCCAGAATCCACCTTCCATTATGTGCCCACAAACCACATGAGATGGAAAAAGAAAGAACAACAAAAAAGCCCGACGACCTTGAGCCTCGACGGCAGCCCCAGATGTGTGGGGGCGCCGGGCGGAGGGGACGGGGTGCGGGGACTGTCCCTCGGTGTGTGTGGGGGGTGTATCTGGCGTTCTCCCGCTGCCGGGGCGCCAGGCGGGATGGATGCCGGAGTGCCTCCGGCGAGGCGGGATGCGGGATGCCCGTGCTCCGAGGTGGGCAGACCACACAAAACGCAGCCTGGACGAAAAACGGTGGCGGCAAAAATGTGCTAAATCCTCGAACTCAAACAAGGTTTGCCCGCCGCAAATTGCAGGGGAGATTTGGAAAGGAATTTGCTACCAGAAAAGCGGTCGCAGGCTGGATGTTAAATATTTGGGCTGGAGACCTCCAGGCACTTTGTAGCCCGAGCCCGGGGAGGGGGATGCTTTCTTTAGCACTGAGCTGCGAGGGACAAGGGACGGTAGGAAATGATTAGAACCATAAACAGGTAATTATAGTCCCCTTTCCACAAGAAATCCCTTTGAAGGCTCTTTTCCCTCCATGGGGAGCAATGCTGCTCGTTGCCCTGCTCGGGTCCCCCACGGGACCTCCCCGGCTGCTGCAGAAAAGTGCCCAGCATTCCCATGGGGAATGGGGGGACCCAGCCCCATCCTTCCCTGACGCCTCTCCGGCCTCCAACCTGCCCCAACCAGGAAAATCTCGTGCCGGCGAAGCAAACGCAGCGGTTCATCCCCTTTCTCTCCCCCCTTACTTCTTTTTTTGCTCTTGTTGCACTAAGAAATTGTTGGAAAGAAACGCTCTGCTATCAGAAGTGTGCCTGGGCAGTCTAGGAAACGAGGGAAAGGGATGAATCCTGCCCGTGTGAGGCTGCTGGGGGCTCCCTGCCACCTTCCCCCATGGAAGAAGGGAAACCTCTCAAATAATGTCCCCGGGGAGCCATGGCGGAGCATCCCAGGAGCCCTGGGTTTGGGGGTTCTCGCTGGATTTTCTCTGGCCCCCAGCTCAGACAGGAATGCTGCCTCTGAAGCCTTGCCCAGTCCCCAAAACCAAATCACCTCCACTAGCCAAACAGCAAAGAAAGGCGATTTGAGCATTAAACATGCTGCTTGCACCCAGCCCAGAAGCGACGTTTCCTTCGTCTCCCCGAACGGAGAAGCGAAGCATCGCTGGAACAGTTCCCTCCTCCCTCGCTCCTTTTTCCATCTAGAACATGATCATCATTATCATTATTTTATTTTTTTGTTAAATAAACTGTCAGCGCAGCGGGGCTCCAAGCAACGCTTCAGCTGCTGCTGTGCCAATTTAAACTTCTGATTTTCTATTAAAAGCTCCCGACGCCTCCCTGCGAAGGTGTTTTCCACGGAGGTGGGGAGGGGAAGGGGGCCGGGAGGGGAATGTGGGGAGGCAGCCCTGCCCGGCCACACTAGGCAGGGGCTCAGATGGAAAGCGTTTTATCTGAATCCCACTCTGGAATAACTCTCCTGCCTGCCCAGTTTCCATCTCTCGTGGTTTCGGAGCTGGTTCATGCCCCAGCTGCAGCACGAGGAGGGTCTCGCCCTGCGAAACAGGGAGGTGGTTGTGGGGTGGCTGATCCCACGCCCCTCACTTAACCAGGATTTATGCTTAAATGCGCTCTATAGGTCATGGAGATAAAGCCAAGACGAAGGTTTTCTGTCTCTCTTTCCCCATCCCATCCTTCTGCAGCAGTGTTGCTCCAGTGACCCACGATAAATCCCCCCTCCCCAGGGCTGAAAGGGGAAAATCTCCATAAAACCACTTTTAACCCCAACGAGGGGTGATGGTCCTGGCTCTTGGTGGGACTGTGCGCGCAGCGGAGCGGGGCACCAGTGGCTCCGCCTGGCAAGAAGGGACTGGAAATCCAATACCTTTGGACAACAGGGGAGTAAGCATTAATTGAGCTGTATTAATGAGCCGGCAGCCGGAAGGCAAAAAGCTTTTACCGTGGGAGCGGGGCAGCCCCGGGATGCCAAGCGGCTCCGGGATGGGGACCCGACCAAACCCACAGGCTGGGAAAGCAGCAAAACCCCCCACCCTCCGAAAATCAAAATATATATATACATACACGCACATGCACACACACATATAAATAAAAAAAAAGCACAGGCGTTGTAATGAAAAAGCTATATGTGGTTTGAAATCCCCGGCTCAGCTCATGCCAAAGGAATTTCCAGGCCTGGTTTAGATCTGATTCAGCAAAACTTTTATAACGGCGTGGGGCGTGTGGTGGAGCCGGGGCCGCGGGAGCTGCCGGGTGCGACAGCCCCTGCCCAGGCCAGGCTCTCTCCATGGAGAACTGGTAAATAGGAGAGGTTGGCATGCCAGCTCGGGGCTGCTTGTAAAGCTGTTTTGTTCTTTGCCTTCCAGCCTCATTCCTGCAGGAAATGAGGCCCATGTCTTTGTGGGAGGGATATGTGCGGCGTTGGTGGGTCTTGCCCCGACTTCTGCACAAGGAATCGGCCCAGGGGGATACAGGATCGGGCCCCAGGGGTGACTGTGCTCCTGCCGGTGTCATGACATGGCTGGCTGGGGTGAAGGGAGAGACTCCTACGGCGAGCACAACCCTTTCCAGCCACCAGAGAATCCCCACAGCGGGGTGGCTCCTCCGGGAAACCAGGCACGTCCCCAGCCTGGGGGCTCTGGCAGCGGGATAAACTCCCCCAGGAGCCAATAATTCAGACAAAACAAAGGGAAAGGGCGAAAGTCGCGGTGTCCCAGTGCCCGGCACTGGAGATGATGGTTTCTTTAGGCAGAAAGAGGAAGAAAAATAAGCGGTGTGGCCAATTAGCTCCCCTGTGAGTCACTCGGAGGGCTGGGAATTTTTTTCCCATGGCTAAGAGTTCCCAGAAACGGGTGAGCCGTCTGTCCGGGGGGTGTCCGGAGGAGGTGTGTGTCTGTCCAGGGAGGGCCGTGGCTCCGTGGGTCCCCCCCAGCCAGCGAAAGCCCTAAAGCGATAAAGGCAGAGGGGGGGTCTGGGGGTGTTCCCTGCATCCACCCCCAGGGATGTGGAGCCCCCACAAACCCTGCAGATGCCCCTTCGTCCTTCAGCCCCTGACAGCGGCTGCATTTAATCATCAGTTTAAATAAACCTTTTGCCTGCGGGGGTATGAGAGAGGGACCCCACGGACCATCAGGGGCTTCAGAGTGGGTGCTAGGAAGCAAATTCTCCGTTGGGTGAACTCCAGGGTGCTTCCAGCCGTGTGGGGACTGCCTGCAACCGGCATCCCTCTCCATCCCTGCGTCCCGCGCCCGGATCCCTCGGGCTAGGAGGGGTTATCCAGGGATGAGAGCACGGCCCCCGTCACCCGGGGGGAGAGTTCCGCAGATGGAGATGCCGCTGCTTTGATCCGGCTCTTCAGAAGCTTGATTTAAAGCTTGCGAGCCTCTTCCAAAACACTTTTCAGCCTAATTATTTTCCAAGAAAAAAAAAAAAAAAAAAAAAAACCCAACAAAAACCCCAAACCAGCAAACCCTCCTCTTTACTCCTCATTTTGAAGGAAAAGGCTTCGGCTGACTCCGCAGGGAGAGGATGCCCACTGCCCGCAGCCCTGGCCAGGGGCTGCATCCAGCCTCCCCGCAGCGCCAGCACAACCCGTGCCTTACAGCTCCCGACTGGAATCGCACACTCTTCCCCCCACCCCACCCCCCCCCTCTTTTCCTAATTGTATCCCATTTCAAGATTATTGCAGAATAATTGCATTAGGGAAGACAGCTCCAATGTGGCATTAAGGAGCTCTTCCCCCCCAACTGCACTGCACGGAAGGTGCCGAGCCCCGGCGCGCGGCGCGGCGGCGGTAATGGAGCTTACCGCAAGCACTCAGGGAAAGAGCTCTCATCGTTTCGGCTAATACACTTATTTGCTTTGAGCGCATCCCCGCTTTCTCAATCCCTTCCCTCCTTCCAAAGGCCCGCGTTCGCCAAGAGCGCACCCGGGCTGGCGCGGGGCGATGGCAAAGGGAGCATCCCCATCCCACTCCGAGCAGGAGCCGGCCCCCTTTTGAGATCCTTTTGATTCAGAGCCAGGTCTTTCTTCACTACCTTCATCCCTGATCCCTTCCAGCTGCCGCCGCCGCCGTCTGCCTTGCGGTTCTTTATCAAAGGCTGCCTTGAAACCCAGATAAACGGTGGCGTATGCAGCGAGGCTCCCAGCCTGGCACGTAACCGCGCAGGCATGCTGGAGAGATCCAGCCAGATCCCAGCTCTCCTCCGCTTGCCCGGCAGCCCTACCTAGCTCAGCCAGCGATAACAGCCAGTGTGTCTCCCCGAGACTGAACGCTTGCTCGCGCATTAGCAAATTATGAGCACAACGGTGCCACACGGGTGCCGTAACGCGCCACCTATAGGAACAACACCTATAGGTCTCTCTATCTGAGGCGCACGGTACTCAGAGACGGGTCAAGTACGTGGTATTTAGAGCTGAATCTGGAACGCATTTTGGCTAGTGGCTGGGCTTGTCCGTGTTGCAGATGGATGGGCTGTTGTCACAAGCCTTATGACCGACACTCGCCTGAGTCTGAGTGTGAAAAGTCTGAAATGGAGCGAAGAATCGGCCCGGCTTCAAGCTCAGACAAGGATTTGGCATTGTCTCCCCTGTTCCCTTGCAAAGGTCTGAGCGAGGGCCGGGCTGTGCTTCGGGGCTCTGCACCGAGCAGGATGCTCCCCTGGGGAACAGCTCTTCCAGGCAGAGCAGAGGCCAACCCAGAGTTAGTCCCTGTCCCTGGAGAGATTCAAAAGACGCATAGACGTGGCACTTGGGGCCATGGTTTAGCGGTGGACTTGGCAGTGCTGGGTTAAATGTTGGGGTTTGATGGTCTAAAAAGTCTTTTCCAACCTAAATGACTCTATGGTTCTATGATTAATATGCCCTGTCTGGAGACGGGGGAGGACGGGGAACTTGGGGATGGTCACGACAGCAAGAGCTGAGCTCAGGCTGCAGCTCTCCACCCCAAAAATATGATGATGTTGGGTGGGCAACGCACCATTTTAGCCTCGGTGGAGAAGAACAGATGGAAACACGTTCAGGATAAAGATACCTGCAGGGCCAGGTATCGCTGCCCGGCTTTGCAGCTGGGGAAACAGAGGCAGGAGTAGGCAGGGATTTGTCCCACATCACCCTGCAGACCCATCTTCTCCCACTGATGCTCATGTCTACCACTCACTCACCCTTTTCACTCTACCGGAGCCGTTTCACGCCCTTGGGTCCCACTACAGCCAGCAATGCCAAGTGATAATGATTTATTATTATTATTATTACTCCTGCTATTATTATTGNGGGGGAGGGAAATACAACACGGCCCGGGATAATTGAATGAAAATTTAATGAGCACTTGCGAGAATACGTTAAGAGAAACGCCGATCGATAGAAAACTGATTTCCCGTTTTTAACACCAAATGGACTCGCGCTGGAGAAGTCATTCCACTCCACCCGTGCCAGAAGTAACAAGAAAGGCCAAAGTGACCAGCCTGCCCCGCCAGCAAACCCGGCTGCGAATCGGGGACTCAGAGGCAGAATTAAATTATTAATGCACGGTTAATCATTTTGCAAATTAATACCCTGCCTCTGCTTAACTGCCCTCTTACTCTGGGCTGAACGGGGCAGCTATTCTGTGAGGAGTAATAGCCATTGACCGCCGAAGAACACGGATGGAGGCTTGGATGCCCATACCACTCACCTTTATTCCTCGCCAAGGTTTAACCGCTTGGCACTAACCAGCTGGTTAAGTGGTGGGTACGGGCAGCCTGACCCGTGCTCCCATCCCACCGCGAGGATGCAGGCAGTCCCGCCGCCTCCCAAGCTCTCACAGGAGCATCTCGTGGCCCACACACCTCCCACCCCGGAGATGCCGTGGAGGGATGACCTTTCCTATTCCGTTATTGCCTCCCTGGCTGACCTCGGATACACCCCGGAGAAGGATTTTTCGAGGCGCGCCTTGCCAAGCTTGCAAAGAGCAGCGCACATCCCAGCCACGTTTTCCCAAGGCACCTCGTCTCTGCCAGCCTGGATTTTCCTGGGAGCTCAGCCCAGCACCTTCCCCAGCTCAAAGCCTCGTGGGCAGCCGAGTCCTTGATGGAAACGCCACGGTTTTGCTCTTGGGGCCAAAGGCATCCTCGGTGGTGCTCCCATGGAGGTCACCGGAGCAGCTCCAGACTCGGTCCTGTGGGTAAAATGGCTCAATACAATAAATCCACCTGGAAAGAGTCGGGGTGGCAGACCTCTGCCCGCTGCCGTCGGGAAGTGCTTTTCACCCTCTTGATGAAAAAGCCGGAGGTGGCGCAGAGCCCTGCGCTCCGTGGACTCCCCCAGCCCACGCGCGGGGGGTCTCGGCCGGTCTCCATCACCCCCACCTGCTGCAGGACACGCTCCGCCGCCGCTCCTCCCTGCGGAGCCGGACCCTGCGCACCCAGGCCACTTCCCCACCTTTCATTACCATCTTTTGGAAAAGAAAGGATTTGACCCAACTGCTCCACGGCCACGAGGACTGTCCCCGTGTCCCCAGGTATCCCTGCAGCATGGCGGGGGGTGGTCCTTGGGACACACCGACGCTCCCATGTGCACGTCCGCCCTGCCCGACCTACAGACCGTGCCCGGCTCACGTCCGAGCTCCGCCGTGCCCCGGGAAGCTTTGATTTCACCCCAGATGCCACCAGCAGGCAGGGTGGGGGGGGGACCTCCGTGTCCCCCCACTCTCCCACAGCCACCCCCGCACAAAGCGGCTCATTCTCGGCAGCTTCCCGCGCCGCGCTGCAGCAGTAAATATTGCATTAGCTGCGGTGGGCCGGGGCTCCGGGCCCTCCTCCAGCTTGGCAGGCTCCTCTCCGCCGGCCGGCAGAAGAAACAGGGATTATGCGAGCTGGGCACAGGGCGGAAAAGGGCAGAAAGCAGCTCCGGGGGCTTTGCCGGCACGTAGCAATGCGGAGCGGCAACGCCTTATCTCCATCCCGATTTCTAAGCTGCCACGTTTGACAAAACCCTTGTGCGACGTGCGGCTTTGGTGGGGTTAAAATTTTCCTCTTGATTTGGGGGGGGGCGTGGGGGAGCACGGAAAGGAAAAATATAGTGAATTTTTGGACTGAAGCGTTCGGGAATCAAAGCCGAAAAGCATCCAGTGTCGCTCTGAAAAGGGCTTTTCCGCTCCCAGGCGATGCTCTGGGGTTTTGCCGTGGCGATTTTGAAACTTTCTGGAATTTGTCGGGTTTTGTTTCTGCTTGCTGGGAAAGGTCACGGCTTCCNTTTTCCAACCTAAATGACTCTATGGTTCTATGATTAATATGCCCTGTCTGGAGACGGGGGAGGACGGGGAACTTGGGGATGGTCACGACAGCAAGAGCTGAGCTCAGGCTGCAGCTCTCCACCCCAAAAATATGATGATGTTGGGTGGGCAACGCACCATTTTAGCCTCGGTGGAGAAGAACAGATGGAAACACGTTCAGGATAAAGATACCTGCAGGGCCAGGTATCGCTGCCCGGCTTTGCAGCTGGGGAAACAGAGGCAGGAGTAGGCAGGGATTTGTCCCACATCACCCTGCAGACCCATCTTCTCCCACTGATGCTCATGTCTACCACTCACTCACCCTTTTCACTCTACCGGAGCCGTTTCACGCCCTTGGGTCCCACTACAGCCAGCAATGCCAAGTGATAATGATTTATTATTATTATTATTACTCCTGCTATTATTATTGCTGTCTAGATAATCCCCTGTCAGAATATAAATGTGCCTCCCCTTCCAGCGTGAGAGCGTCCTGCTTAATGATGTTGTTTTCCTCTCGCTGGTACCTTCAGCTCTGACATATTGAACGTTAATGGCACCAGGAGAGCTTCGGCGGCTCTGCTCCTTCAGAAGACGGGTCATTATACCATCAGCCATCCCGGTGCGAGCACTGCTCTTCCCTCCTCCTTTATTAAGATTTGCCTCTCCTCGATTAAATTAGCCGCACGCTGAACGCCTCGCTTCCGCGGGAGGGATGGATGCGTCCATTATCGCCTATTCCCTCTGAAAAGGANCTCTGGGCTGAACGGGGCAGCTATTCTGTGAGGAGTAATAGCCATTGACCGCCGAAGAACACGGATGGAGGCTTGGATGCCCATACCACTCACCTTTATTCCTCGCCAAGGTTTAACCGCTTGGCACTAACCAGCTGGTTAAGTGGTGGGTACGGGCAGCCTGACCCGTGCTCCCATCCCACCGCGAGGATGCAGGCAGTCCCGCCGCCTCCCAAGCTCTCACAGGAGCATCTCGTGGCCCACACACCTCCCACCCCGGAGATGCCGTGGAGGGATGACCTTTCCTATTCCGTTATTGCCTCCCTGGCTGACCTCGGATACACCCCGGAGAAGGATTTTTCGAGGCGCGCCTTGCCAAGCTTGCAAAGAGCAGCGCACATCCCAGCCACGTTTTCCCAAGGCACCTCGTCTCTGCCAGCCTGGATTTTCCTGGGAGCTCAGCCCAGCACCTTCCCCAGCTCAAAGCCTCGTGGGCAGCCGAGTCCTTGATGGAAACGCCACGGTTTTGCTCTTGGGGCCAAAGGCATCCTCGGTGGTGCTCCCATGGAGGTCACCGGAGCAGCTCCAGACTCGGTCCTGTGGGTAAAATGGCTCAATACAATAAATCCACCTGGAAAGAGTCGGGGTGGCAGACCTCTGCCCGCTGCCGTCGGGAAGTGCTTTTCACCCTCTTGATGAAAAAGCCGGAGGTGGCGCAGAGCCCTGCGCTCCGTGGACTCCCCCAGCCCACGCGCGGGGGGTCTCGGCCGGTCTCCATCACCCCCACCTGCTGCAGGACACGCTCCGCCGCCGCTCCTCCCTGCGGAGCCGGACCCTGCGCACCCAGGCCACTTCCCCACCTTTCATTACCATCTTTTGGAAAAGAAAGGATTTGACCCAACTGCTCCACGGCCACGAGGACTGTCCCCGTGTCCCCAGGTATCCCTGCAGCATGGCGGGGGGTGGTCCTTGGGACACACCGACGCTCCCATGTGCACGTCCGCCCTGCCCGACCTACAGACCGTGCCCGGCTCACGTCCGAGCTCCGCCGTGCCCCGGGAAGCTTTGATTTCACCCCAGATGCCACCAGCAGGCAGGGTGGGGGGGGGACCTCCGTGTCCCCCCACTCTCCCACAGCCACCCCCGCACAAAGCGGCTCATTCTCGGCAGCTTCCCGCGCCGCGCTGCAGCAGTAAATATTGCATTAGCTGCGGTGGGCCGGGGCTCCGGGCCCTCCTCCAGCTTGGCAGGCTCCTCTCCGCCGGCCGGCAGAAGAAACAGGGATTATGCGAGCTGGGCACAGGGCGGAAAAGGGCAGAAAGCAGCTCCGGGGGCTTTGCCGGCACGTAGCAATGCGGAGCGGCAACGCCTTATCTCCATCCCGATTTCTAAGCTGCCACGTTTGACAAAACCCTTGTGCGACGTGCGGCTTTGGTGGGGTTAAAATTTTCCTCTTGATTTGGGGGGGGGCGTGGGGGAGCACGGAAAGGAAAAATATAGTGAATTTTTGGACTGAAGCGTTCGGGAATCAAAGCCGAAAAGCATCCAGTGTCGCTCTGAAAAGGGCTTTTCCGCTCCCAGGCGATGCTCTGGGGTTTTGCCGTGGCGATTTTGAAACTTTCTGGAATTTGTCGGGTTTTGTTTCTGCTTGCTGGGAAAGGTCACGGCTTCCCAGGCAGGGAGGGAGGGAGAGCTCCGCTTTCCGAGCCAGCCCTTCGCTCCCCGTCTGCCCCGGCATTTGGGAGCCCGGCTGCCCGAGCTCGCCCGCTGCGGGGGCGCGGGGCAGAGGGAACCCAAGAAGACGAGACGGACGCATTAATAGATCACTCCGCGAACCAAACCTACATGCGGGGGCCAAAAATAGTGGGAAAAAATAAATCCGAGGTGGTCCTTCCAAAACTGCCTGGCTCAGTGAGTTCCCGGTCCCGACTCCGGCGTTTCCCCTCCGTTCTGCGCACAACGGGCCTTTTGTTAAATTTCACATCCTGAAAGAATTTAATAGCATTTTTATTTTAAATCCATCACATGTGTTTTGTTTGGAGTAATCCGACGGGGCTGTGCTCACAAGCAGCTCTTTTCCAACATCACTAAATTTCTCATGACTTAACCTGTTGACAAGGACGGGGCGTGTTCGGCCCTCGTTATACAAGCATCATTAGGCGCACAGGGACCCCGCAGCTCCTCCGTGGTCCCGGGAGCACACGGGGTGGTCAGGGATATTTTGCTGAGGGTGGGAGGAGAAATGGAGCCCCGCTTCGGAAGCGATGTTGTGTGTCCCCCCCTCTTTCTTTTGGAGGGGACTCCAGGGCTGCCCGGCAGCTTGTAGTGACTTCACGTAGACCTGTGCTTCCGCAAACCACACCGTCTCGCCCATAAAATGAGTTTTGGCCAGGGAGGAACTGGCATTCCCATCAACCAGCCCGAGGATTGAGTTTGGGACTATGGTGAGCAGCAGCGCTAACGCCCTTTAATTGCCGTAATTCAATTAAGCCCTGCGGTGGGGTGCAGGGGGGGACCACAAATCAGCCCCTCCACCACCAGCCAAGGGCTGGTAGGTGGCCACAACACATTCAAGCGCCGGCTTCACTTTAAGCCTGGTTTGGAGACTGTCTCCGCTGAGAAAAGCGATGGCTCCGGAGGTGAGGCATCCTCAGGTCCTGCCGCGTCTCCCCCCGGGCTCGGGCAGGAGGAGGGCTGGGATGCTGGGCTGCACGGCAGGCGGGAATGGCATCAGCGGGGTGACAAAGGGGGCCAGCAGCCCCTGCGGGCGCCCAGCCCGCCTCCAGGCTCACGCGGGCTGTGGATGCGCCTCTGAGCACATCTGGATCCTCTCATAATTTGGGCGGCGAAGAAAACACGCCGACGCGAGCTGACACCCCCGCGAAGCGCCTTTGTGCGATCCCCTCAGAAGTGCCCGCTTCCCAATCTGCGGCTCGCTGCTCTAACGAGCTCCAGACGTTGTTTTGAACGCCAGACACATCTCAGGCGGCGGCTCCCGGAGACACCCCTCTCGTCCCCGTGCGGCACGGCAGCAGGCGGAGCAGGGCTGGGAGACCCCGGCTTGCGGGGGGCGAGGGCTGCCCGTCCCGGTGAGCGGCGTCCCCAGACCTAAGGCTTCCAGGGGACAATGGCACCCTGAGAAATCCCACTCCAGACACTCCTTGCTCCGGAGAAGCCCGGCCAAGGAACTGACAGCGCGGGGTGTTTTACAGCTGCGGGGCCCGGCCGGCAGCCTCCAGCGCGGCCGCGGCCAGGAGGGGTGGCTGTCCCTTGGGTGGCTTCTGCCTCCTGGATTCTGGTGGTAGCTGGGAGATTTTAAGGGGCAGCAGATTGCCATCTGGAGGGACCGGGACAGGCTGGGGAGGTGGGTACGTGCCAGCATCGTGAGGTTCAACCAGGCCAAGGGCAAGGTCCTGCACGTGGGTCGGGGCAATCCCAAGCACAAATCCCGGCTGGGCAGGGAATGGCTGGAGCAGCCCCCAGGAGAGGGACTTGGGGGTGTTGGGGGGGAGAAGCTCCCCAGGAGCCGGCACCGTGCGCTGGCAGCCCAGAACCCCCCCGGACCCTGGGCTGCATCCCCACAGCGGGGGCAGCAGGGCCGGGGGGGGATTCTGCCCCTCTGCTCTGCTCGGGGGAGACCCCCCCTGGAATCCTGGGTCCAGCTCCGGGGGTCCCAACAGCAGAAGGACACGGAGCTGTTGGAGCAGGGCCAGAGGAGGCCCCGGAGATGCTGGGAGGGCTGGAGCCCCGCTGCTGGGAGGACAGGCTGGGAGAGCTGGGGGGGTTCAGCCTGGGGGAGAGAAGGCTCCGGGGAGACCTTCCAGCCCCTGCCAGTGTCTGAAAGGGGCTCCAGGAAAGCTGGGGAGGGACTCTGGACCAGGGAGTTGAGCTGTAGGATGAGGGGGAACGTGTTTATACTGGAAGAGGAAGAGATGAGCTATTGGGAAGCAATTCCTGGCTGTGAGGGTGGTGAGCCCCTGGCTGGGGTTGCCCAGAGAAGCTGTGGCTGCCCCATCCCTGGAGGTTCAAGGCCAGGTTGGACGGGGCTTGGAGCAACCTGGTGTGGTGGGAGGTGTCCCTGCCCAGGGCAGGGATGATCTTGAAGGTCCCTTCCGACCCAAACCATTCAATGAGTCTGTGATAGTCCTGGGGTCTTTTTTTCTGCATACAGGTAGTAATTTATTTTAAACCCAAGCTAGCAAACGCAGTTATCGCTGCACATCGTCTCTTGGGCGGGCAGTCACCTGCTGACCAAGGCTTCGAACAGAGTGGATGCACTTTATAAAAATCCACTTTTTGTAGGCTGCTCAGTGACAAACAACTGGATTTTCCTCCTCTCCACCGCTGACAGCAGCCCGGGGTGGTGGGCAGAGGGGTGCTCTGACTGTAGGAGGACACAGCTCTGCAGGAGCTCACTGGGTTTGGTGGTCGCTTGGGTTTTGGAACATTGCAGTGAGCTGCTGTCTCCAGCTACCAGAGTCTGGAGGTCTCTGAAGCTTTGGTTTGGTCAAGATATGAAACCAAAGGGAGCATGGGCTCCCACGTGCTCAAGTTAGGGTTGCAACCCACGGCCAGCTGTGGAAGACCTTATGTTTCAAAGCCATCAGACCCATGGAGGGCAAACCGAGGCCGTCGCACTCCTGGGATCATGCCTGCCCAAAGGGGCAGGAGGATGTGTCCCCACCAGCAGCAAGGGACAAGGGATGGGGGCTTTTCCCGTTTCCCAGCCGTTAAACAGAGCAGCTCCATGGGCCTTTCGGGAGGTCTGGAAGGATGCCTTCACCTGGAGGTCCTGCAGCGGTCACCTGGGGACAGCCGGCGGGTGCCCTGCGTTTATTTACCCCCCTCCGCAAAATGCCCAAACAGCTCGTGCCAAACCACCGCGGCCCCCTCGTTAAATCAACACCGGCCCCGGTGCGGCAGGGCTTCGAGACCGCCCGGGAGATCAGCTCAGGGGTGGGTTCTGCGTTTGGGTTTTTTTTGATATCGGAGTCAAAACTAATCATCCAACAAATCCAGCCTTTGTCGCAGATTTGCAATAAAGCCCCAAACCGGAGGAAAATTCTGTGCTGGGTGGAGTCCAAGGGTGCTGCGTTGCAGATGGATCATGTTCAACTAATGGATTTATTTCGTCCCTGGGAACTGGATCCCTTCGAGTCGGCTCCTGGTCTGGGGTAGCACAAACCCCGGCCACTCCCTGAGAATAAACCCGGCTGGATAAACTGTGAAGAACCGGGAGACAAACATCCCATTCACCAGCCCTCCTGGAAAAGTCGCTGGGATAAAAGCTGTTGCCAAAGCCACTGCAACAAAGGCATCTCTCTCCGGCACGCTGGGCAAGGATGAGTCGGAGCTGATCCGGGGAGGAGAGGGGAGCGATACGGCTCAGCGGGGCTCTGGGTTTGCCACGTGGTCATGGAAAACCTCTTAGCGTGGGGCTAATCTCAAGGGGGGAAGATGTCTCAGCACGCTGCTTTTTGTGGGAAAGGACAGCAGCGCTTCTGCGCTGGGGAGTTTCAGGGACCGACTTAGGCTTGGCCCATAAAAGCTGACTTTAGCGTGGGCAGATAACGGAATAAAGAATTGCCGGTCGGGAACAGAGAGGGGACTGAGGCCGCGTTGTGCCTGCCCGGCTCGCGCTGGGGATGTGTCGCAAGAGCTTTGGAGAGAGATGAGTTGTTCTGGATGACATCTTGTGGGACAAAACCTGGCTCATCCCCGCCCCTGCTCTGCAACAGAGAGCTCCCCGCCATGCGGGCACCCCCACGCCCAGCCCGGCACGCCGGGACCCACCTCTCACCAGCGCAGTGACCCCGTGCTTGCGACTTGCGGGGTGATTTTCCACTTAAACCAGGTATTCAGCCCAGCTCCCAGACTACTGCAGATCCAGGTCTGGCCTCGCCTGGTTCGGCTAACCTGGTCAGCCTGCCTAATTTCACAGAATCACAGAATGGTTTAGGTTGGAAGGGACCTTACAGACCACCTAGTCACACCCTCCTGCCCTGGGCAGGGACACCTCCCACCACACCAGGGTGCTCCAAGCCCCGTCCAACCTGGCCTTGAACCTCCAGGGATGGGGCAGACACAGCTTCCCTGGGCAACCCCAGCCAGGGGCTCACCACCCTCACAGCCAGGAATTGCTTCCCAATAGCTCATCTAAATCTCCCCTCTTCCAGTATAAACACGTTCCCCCTCATCCTACAGCTCAACTCCCTGATCCAGAGTCCCTCCCCAGCTTTCCTGGAGCCCTTTCAGACACTGGCAGGGACTGGAAGGTCTCCCCGGAGCCTTCTCTCCCCCAGGCTGAACCCCCCCAGCTCTCCCAGCCTGTCCTCCCAGCAGAGGGGCTCCAGCCCTCCCAGCATCTCCAGGGCCTCCTCTGGCCCCGCTCCAACAGCTCCGTGTCCTTCTGCTGTTGGGACCCCTGGAGCTGGACCCAGGATTCCAGGTGGGGTCTCCCCCGAGCGGAGCAGAGGGGCAGAATCCCCCCCTGGCCCTGCTGCCCCCACTGTGGGGATGCAGCCCAGGGGGCGGGGGGTTTCTGGGCTGCCAGCGCATGTTGCCCACATCCGTTCTCCACCCAGCCTGGATTTGTGCACTGGATTGCCCCAGCCCACACCCCGAATCTTTGTAGCACCCATTTTTAGAAGGAAAGGGTGACTTCCATATGAGTCCGGAGCTCCCTGGTCCACCCACCCTGGGCAGGAAGGTCCACACAGGGCAGGAAGGGATGCGGTGCGGGGCGGGATGCTGCCAGGGATGTTGCGCTCCATCGCTCACCAGCTCTGCTCTCTGTTGTATCCAAAATAGCGACTTCCTCACCCAGGGAGAAGCATCCCCAAAGGCATCTGACCCACCACTGCCTTTCCTACAGGAAAATCCCCGTCCCACGACCGGAGCCCACTCAGGTGCTGCCTCAGCAGCAGAGTATCCCGTGGAGGAGGTATGGGATCCAGATGCCAGGAGCAGGGTTTGGTTCGCTTTAAATATAAGGCATACAAAAAAAGTCCAAGCAGAGACTATTTATTGATTTTAATGAAAATAATATGTTGCCTTGAATGAGGATGTTAATTAAAAGACACCCGCTGCTGTTTATCGCTGGCGGAGTCTCTGGCAGCAGCAAAGAGAGAAACGAGTCGGGCAGCTCATGCCAAAACCTCCCCGCGGGGAAGGTGGATGGTGCCGGGAGCGGGATGCGGGGCTGGAACGTTCCCGCTCCTCTCTGCTTGGAAGGAGCGGCTCCGAAAATAAACTCTTGTGAAAGCCGGGCCTGGCAAGCCACGTTGCTGGAAAAGGGAGACCGAAGCTCCGGGTGCAGCCCACCCCAGCTCCGCTCCGGCCAGCCCCCTCGCCGGCAGCGCACGGGTGTGGGCAAATCCAGCCCCAGCTCCCCTGCGTCCTTAATAATTTCGCACAATAGCATCCTTTATATAGATAGATCTTTTGTTGTTGTTGTTTTTCTTCTCCTTGTTGTGCATGAGCCCACTACACAGACAAAGAGGCACCATGCGCGTAAAAAACTTGCTACATCTTGCCTAGAGGCAGCAAATTTAAAAGCAAAATTGAATTCTTAAGGCCCCGTGGAAAGTCACTGAACCTGCCGCGCAAGGTCTGCTGGCACAAAGGCAGGGACGCTGAATAAAAACCCCTGGGTAAATGCTATATTTTTCTGATATAGATCCAGCGCATAAAGGCACCGGGCTCAGAAGTGGGGTAGAGCTTCTGAGGTGGTTTTTTGGTTTGGCTTTGTTTTTTTGTTTTGTGGGGTTTGGGGTTTTTTTTTTCTGGAAAAAGAAGATGATTTTGGCTCGTGAAGCATCCTGCTCGCTTGCTGGTCGTTCCCCCGGTGCACTGGCTCACTGGGGTTCCTGCTCGTCCCCCATTTCTGGCCCCGAACGGCACCTCCTCCCTCCACAAAACCCTCTCGGGGGGTTGGAGGGTTTGTAAGATGGTTTTTTTGTCCCCAGCCCTCAGCAACCCTTGAGCATCGCCCTCGCCTTTCTCCTCCGAAGTCGCTTTCTAATGAACGGCGGTGGGTCACACACTGCTCCCGGCGCGAGACGCAGCGTCCGCTCCCATCCTTCGGCGAGCTTTGATTCGCTCTCAACCCTCCCGTTCCCCCACCTTGCACAACCCACCTATGCACCCCAAAAATCCCCATGGGAACGGGGTGTTTGAGCGGAACTGGGCTCCTCGGCCGCCCGCAGAAGGGCTCCCAGCCCCCCACGCACCCCAGGAGCGCGAGCTGAAGCCGAGGATGCCGAAATCCATAGAGAAAATACATGGGGCTGCTTCGTTAAGCAACGATCTATTGAGAGCGCTTCTGTGGGCTTTGGCCTACTTAATACAGAGCTTGGGGCTAAAAGCAATGTCAAAGCCAAGATCAACCCATTAGTGGAGGTAATGCCTATAATTTTCTATTAGATTACTGGTATGAGATGCTCAGAAGCCTTCCAGGGGCTTTTGAAGTATCCAAGCCTTTTTCTGCTCTCCCTAGCAGCGTCCACGCTCGTGCCGCGCATCCGTGGACTCTCTTTTTTGGGGGGGGAGGGAGTGGTACCCTGTGTTGTCCCCCCCAGCGCTCCCCACGCACGGGGGAGACGGGGGCAGGCGGGGACGTGCCCAACGTGCCGGTGCAGAGGTGGAGCCCGGGGTCCGCGCCGTCTCAGCGCAAACGGTGCTCGGGGGACTTTGCAACCAACAATTAGACATGTTTACTCATGTATTTGCCAAAGGTGCCTCCCCGAGCTGCCAGTAAACAGCACGGAGATCCACCTCTCCTCCACGGAGACCTCCCGGCACAGATCCTGACCTCCCGGGGCCGGCAGCGGGGATGACCACGTCGCCCCAGTGCATGGCAGCGGGATGCCCAAGTCTTGCCCATCAGACGGTGGCAAGTTTGTGTGGCTGGGGAAGGAAGAGAGAGCGCAGCCGTTCACCTGTATCGACCCCGTTTCTTGCCAGGCTCAACCACATCAAACGGCCCGCGCGGATTACTCAAAATTCGAGTGGAGCCGCGCGCGGCAGCGGCGGGCGGGCAGGGCTTCGCAGGGCTGGTCTCACAGCCTGCCCACGGGCACGCTGAAAACAAACGCATTGAAACATTTGGTTAGAAAATGGTTTAGGGTTTGGTTTGCTTTTTTTTTTCTCTGTGTGTGTGTGTGTGTGTGTGTGTTTTGGGTTTTGGTTTTTTTTTTCTTTTTTCTTTCTTTTTTTCCCCTGGGTCTGCAAGCCGGGGGTGAGTCATCTCCCAGCTTTCCTCAATGAGAGATCTAAAGCACTTAAAAAAAAAAAAAAAAAAAGAAAAAAAGAAAGACAAACCAAAACACGTCTGTTGTTTTAATCGCGGCTGGGTTTCACAAGACATAGCTGGTCTGGGCTGTGATGCAACCGGCTCTCTTCTTCCAAGTCACACATGCGGATTTTAATGTTTCTTCTGAGATGTTCTACCAGGCTGGCAAAGCTGCTCCGCGCGCGCCCCCGGCTCCCCCGGGGACTCATACGTCTGGGAGCGTGTATCGTCACGACATGATAAGCAGGACTTCATGCCTTAGTTTTTCCTCTCCGGCGTGGAATGAGGCAGCGGCTATTCCCATTTAAACAAGCAGCCGTTGCCACCAGCCGCCCGGCAAGGCACTGGCGCTGCCGTGCGTTAGCCACCAAAGTGCCAAGCGGTTTTAGGAGCCACCGTGGCCACAACGTGTCGGTGGCCAAATGCCTTCCGCCCGCGTCCCCGCTGCGCAAACGCACCCGTCCGCGCACGTGAGGAAGGCGAGAGCGTCGTTTGTTCCACCCCTGGGGGAAGGGGGCAACCTGCAGCCCCGGGGGGATTTCTGATGGAAAATAAGGATCGATCTTTACCCGGGGGGTAAAACCCAGCCAGAAACCAGGGGCACAGGCTGGAGGAAAGGGAAAGCCGGCACGGTTTGCCTGCTCTGGCAGTGCTCAGGTGGAAAACGCAGCAGCGCTGGGCGCTGGGGCTTGCTGCCGAGCCTGCAGAAGCACGTGAGGACACTGGAGTAAAGGGCAGAGCTGTTGCCTCTCCAACAGCTAAGCCCAGGCAGCTCCATCTTTTTGGGGTTTCCCCCCCTGCCTCCTCCTCGTTTTCCACGCAAAAAGAGAGCTCAGGGTCCCAGTCTTACGCGTTTCTCCCCCCATCCCCTCCAAAAACAAAGAAAAAAAGCCCCCCTCCAAATTGCGGAGCAAGCGGGCGTATTTATGACCTGAGAGAGAACATCAACCACAGTGTTATTTTTAAGTCTGTTTTTTTGACGAGCACCTCTGGCTTTTCCACGATATAAATCAGCCATTGGGTTGCATTCTGCTGCGAGGCTGGTTTTTTGATCTGAAGGTGATGTTTCCATGGCTGGGAAACACCCGGAGAAGGCTGGCGTCCCACGGAAAATCGTGCTGGGCTCTTCCCATCTGTTGTCAGGATCGTTTGCCACGTGTTATCGTTTAGAAAGGAGCTCTTTTCATTTGGCCGGGCAGGAGAAGCGGTTGGAAAACATCACAGGCAGGAGTGACCTGCGCAGCCTCTTCCCTCCTCCCCTGCCCCCTGTCCCCCGCCAGGGAAAACAGGGCACTGGGCTAACGGAGGCTCCTCCGTAACACCAGGCAGCTGTGATCCAGCCCGCCAGCCTTCCGAGACCTGGCAGGGATGGTCCAAAAGTAACGTGAGCTGCCCAGTTAGCTCCAGTGGGCACCAGCTCCCAACCCGCTGGGAAGCAGGGGGGGACATGACGTCGCCAGCCCCCTCCCTCACCCTGCCACAGGCTTGAGCTCTTACGCCACAGAAGTTCCCAGCTCCTCTTGAGAAGTTTTTGATGTCTCCAAGCATCAGCTCTCAAAACCCGCCTCTCTGCAACTCATGGAAAACGCAGCCCTGGACTTATTACGAAAAACCTGCAGTATGAAATATACGCTGCTTTTTTCAGCGGTGCCCAGTGGTAGGACAAGAGGTAACGGGCACAAACTTGACCATGGGAAGTTCCACCTGAGCATGAGGATGAACTTCTTTCCTTTGAGGCTGGCAGAACACTGGAAGAGGCTGCCCAGAGAGGTGGTGGAATCTCCAGCTCTGGAGACATTCCCAGCCCGCCTGGACGCCATCCTGTGCAACCTGCTCTGGGTGCCCCTGCTCTGGCAGGAGCGTTGGACTGGATGATCTCCCAAGGTCCCTTCCAACCCTAGGGGATTCTGGGATTCTGGGATTGTATTATTGGTATTTTCCAGACAATGGCTTTTCCTTCAAACACAAAGCCAACCCTGCACGTGGGCGCCCGCTTCCCTGGAGCCAAACCTGCAGCTTCCCTTAACTGAAGAGCATCAGGCAGTTGCCCGCAGGGCTATAAAGGGCTGCAGCCAGGCTGGGCGAGTGCCCGTAGGGATGCCGGGAATGCTCCTGCAAGGAGAAAGGGCTCATGTGCCTGATTTCAGGTGGAGGAGCTGCTTTTGAGCCTCTTCTCCCTGCAGAAAGTGAAGCAAAATGGGTCGGTGTTGCTTCTGGCGAGGTGTTCTGCTCCATGGGGCTACGCTGTGGGTCCAGGTGTCGAAGCGAGGAAGCAGGGAGATGTTAAAACAGGAGTGATCCCTGGGGGAAAAAAAAAAAAAAAAAAAAAAAAAGAAGTTGGGGCTCTCAGCAATGGCAGGAGTTATTTATGGATTTTGGAGGGGGGATTTTCTTTCTAGTCCAGAAGCCTGGAAGTAGCAATAGGGTGGTCTGAGGAACTCCTAGGGGGGGAGTGTGGAGCCTTTGCTAGGAATTAAATATACCTTTTGCCCCGTGGAATTATAGAAATGCACTGTTTGATTGCAGGGCTGAGCAGGGCCTGGAAGCACCGGTGCGAGTGTGGGAAGGTTTTGAAACCAGAGGACAGCTCTTCCCAGGATGGCATAACCCACTGCCAAACCAGGGGCTCCACGAGAGGAGCTTTGGTGGGAAAAGTACAAGACGCTGCCGCATGAAAGGGATGGGCTAAAAGCTTTTTGGTCTTGAACCCAACGCCGGAGCAAAGGCACTGGCAGGCTCTCAGCTGATGTTTGTGGGGTTTTTTTGGAGTCGCAAACCCCTGTGGGTTATCAAACACCTCTTCAACCTCCCCTCTTGCCATGCAGGCAGACGGGACGCGCTTCTTGCTCTTCATGTGGCGAGCCACGTGTGCCACCGCACCGTGGGCTCACCGGCGGCGGCGGGACGAGCGTACGTGGCCCTGCAGGGAGGCTGTCTGTTTTACAGAGAGATAGGAGAGTGAAAAGTACACGCACCTATATGCTCTCTCCTACGGAACACCCCAGGCGCTGCGGATGGCCTCCCCGCGCCTGCTGCTCCTCACAGGAAGCCGGGCGCTTTGGGAAGGGGCTATTGAGCGGCCACTGCCACCAGCGGGCTCGTTTTGGGTGGCTGTGGGCAAGCAAATTGAATATTTCCTTTGCCAGGCTGCTTGGGAGTTAGCGCCGCGTGCCCCTGGCGTGCTGGAAGGGGACGAGGAAAGGCTGAGGCTCTGCTCGCCCCCAGCACTGGCCGCACGGGGATGGCGGGACGCAGGAGGAGGGTGAAGCAGCTCGGGAGAGGGTCCCCGCTTGGATCCCAGCCCATGGGCCACCGGGAGGGACGCAGTGGCTGCTGGCTGAAACGAACCCACCCAAAGGGCTGCGGAGGAGCAAGCGGCATTAACCGTGGTTGCTTTTGACATCGGGCCTTGATTTGAATACAGCAACAAGCCACAGCAGCAGGAAGGTGAGGAGCTGCGGTAGTAGATGGCGGAGAGAGCCATTGTGCTCCCCGCAGCACTTCTCCTGCCTGCTGCCTGCCGGGGGCTTAGGTATCCCCTGCCTGGTCCGGGCAGCCCCCCAAAAGGCTCCCGCTCCCATCCAGGTGCAGCCGCTGTGACGAGAGCTGCAGGGCTAAGCACTGGTGCCCGGGTTTGGTTAGTCCTCCATGCGCCGAGAGCCGTGCTGGCGCCCTCCTAGAGAGCATGAGGTTTTCTCACTTGGAATAAGCTGTTTCCAGTGTGAATCCTGCCCGCAGCTGGCACGGGAATCAAGCGTGCGCAGAGGGAGCACCGTGGCCCTGGCTGCCTGGGGCTGAGCGCTGGGCAGCTCGTGACTCAAGTGTGGGGCTGCCCTCCCGTTCGTCCCTGCGTGTCCCGAAAGCAGGTGGGCAGGCTCGGGAAGTGCCGGGAGGAACGGCCTCAGCGCTCCCACGCTGTCCCCTAGCCGGGCCCTCCTCCTAATTTGAAGCAGGCCAAAATTACACGAATGGTGAAATCCTGCCAGCGCCCTCCTGGAAGGGCAGGAGCTGTTGGGAAGCCCCCGTGCGCTCCCAGCGCAGGGGCCGGTACGTTGGCTGCGTGTCGCCGGAGGATCATCCCTGGCCAGCTTTGCCTCGGTTGGGGTCAGCCACGAGGAATGGCGGTGGCCGGGACGCAGCGTCCGGCGCTGGGCATGGAGGTCCCCGCTGCCGGCCTCGCCAGCAGAACTGGGATCCAAGGCGCCCTGTTGGAGGCAGAGGAGGAAGCAGGAGCGTATTTGCATGCGGCGGCTACACCCTGCCGCAGCCAAATTACCCGCAGATGAGCACAGGCGCACCTCCTGCCTCTTCCCTAATTTATGGCGGTAGAAGCAGGGAGGGGAAGGTGAGGGGGAGTAGGGGAGGGAGCAGCAAACACGGCCATTATACATGCAAATGCGCTGCTTTCTGGTTCTCCAGTGGTTTCCCTCCAAGCGCCCCCGTGTATTTTCCCACCGCTAACGAACCAGTCGTTATTCTGCACATTTTGGGCTGCGAAGGGCTTGATGGGGAGAAGGGCAGCTGGTGCCATCCCCTGCAGGCGTTGCTGGGTGTCTCCATCCCGGTGCCCGCCCGGGCACCTGGGGCTGTGTGCCGGCAGAGCTGGTGCCCACACCTGCCCGCGCGGCCGGCAGGGAACCCCGGGGCTCGCCCAAGGCAAGGCGCCGTGTCTGGGACGCAGAACAAAGCCGGCGTTTCTCCGCAGACCTGAGCAGACTTCCTCCTTGGGAGTATTTACCTTTTTTTTTTGCTTTGTTTTTCCCCCCAGGGTGGCTTCCCATGGGGACAAGCCAAGCAGAAACACCCGTGGGTGCTGGGAAGGTGTCCTCCTCATTTCCCTGGGGGAGCTGGTGCCTCTGAGGAGCCCGGCGATGAAACCGGGGATGCGCTGACCCCCCTTTCCTCCCTTTTGGGAGGCACAGCTCAGCCTCGGTACCTCTGGCTTTAGGTTGATCCTCTTGGAGAGGCCGAGGTTTGCCTGTCCCTGCAAATCAGGAGCAAACCTGCCGAGCAACTTCGGGGTGAAAGCAGCTAGTCCAGGATTAAGCGGTGGGAGAGCAGGATCGGTCCGTCTGCAGCTCCTCCTGAAAGGCTCCGTAATGAAGCGGTCCTTTGTGCCTAGCAGGAATGGAAACAACAGTCCTCAAGTCTGACCCCAGACAATTGTTTTCAGCAGCAAGGGCTGGGGAGGCAATTAATAATGTTTAAACGAAAGAAATGAAAAAAAAAAGAAAAGCGATGCTGTATCTAGAAATTCTTCTGAGGGCCAGAGCTGTGACAGAAAGATATATGCCTTAGCATTTCTGTCGGAATAAATGACCCTCCTGAGAGAAGGAGTTTTTGAGGCTCTTTCTGCCCCGCTGGACATAATTTAAGAAATGCATTACTGCTAAAAATCACTAATTTTAGCCAGTAGATGAGTTGCAAAGGGTCATGTTTTTCCTCATATGCTGGAAAGGACAGGGGGTATATTATTAGAGAGCCATAACACAACCAGTAGTTTCTGATTAGAAGAGAACATCGTCGGCATTTCTCCAATTAGGCACGGGCATCAAGTTTCCTGGCGCACAGAGGGGCTGTTAGCAGACCCTCGTCTCCTCTGCGGGCTGAGAAAACGCCGTGAAGTTTCTTGGCAAGAGCCAACTCTTCAGCTCCAGCTGCCAGGGTGCTCCAGCCCTGCCGCCAAGGGACCCCTGCGAAGAGTAAGAAAAAAGGGGCTTTTTTTTCCCCTTGTTTCCTTCCAGACCTTGCAGAGGAGCTGCGCAGCGCTGGTTTTCCTATGGCATGGATGCTCGTCCCCCGAGACGTGAACCCAGACCACCAACTTCATTTCGCAGAGACCACCAAACGGCCATCTGAGATCAATTAGCTTGTCATTACTCATCCCCGTCAGATCTGAACTGCTGACCTACAAGTGAAAGTCCATATATTTGTCTCCCGGCAATGCGCGGCCCAGGCCAGCTATCTAATGAGAAGAGCTTCCTCCGTAAACAAAGCCGAGGAGGTCGTGCTCTGGCCGTCCATCGCCTGCTCCAATTAGCTTGAACCCAAGGGCCAAGCGGAGCTCGGCTTGACGGAGAGGTAGGAGTCTCGGGGGGCCTCCGGCTCTGTGACAACAGGCTGCTGACTGGAGCAGAATGGCTCCCCATTAGCGACAATTTCAAACAATTTTAGAACTTGAAATGCCGTTTTGACTTTGCATTTGAATGGCTGCTTTGTTGGTTTAAACTGCTATTCACAACTAGTTAGTAGTTGAAGTTATAGCCTTGTTTATTGAAGATACTAAGTATGCAATTCCAGGGGCAGTATTTATTGGGTCGGGTCGTGGGTATTGAAAGTTCATTATTTAGATGAGGATATTTAACATGGAAGGAGAGATAGCCCTTTTAATTAAAGGAGTATGAACTTGATGGAAGCTTTTGCTGCCTGCAAAGGCTGTAATTATCACACATGATTCAATTCTTCACTTAAATTAAAAGATTCACAGCCCTTTTCCTCATTTAAATCTATGTGTTCTTGCATATCTGTTTTCCAGTAGCGTTCAGGGATACATACATTAGAACATAGCGTTAATCTGAATTACTTCAGGATGGCTGGAAGGCACCAGTGGGTTTTACACCATTTGGGAGAGTTACTCCAAGTTTCCAGAGGTCACCGGGCAGCTGCCGCGGTGCGGGCGCATGGTTGGGTGTCTCATCAGATGGACTAGGGAATAGGCTGGAGCATCATCAGAGGCAGCAGTTTTCTGCCCCCACGGAGGGACGCAGCTCCCTTCTCTCCGCCCCCTCCTCCCCAGGAGATGGTTCCCAGCAGCCAGTCCCTAAGAAAGCTCAGGCTGTAAATCACAGAATGGTTTGGGTTGGAAGGGACCTTCAAGATCACCCACTTCCAACCCCTCTGCCCTGGGCAGGGACACCTCCCACCACACCAGGTTGCTCCAAGCCCCATCCAACCTGGCCTTGAACCTCCAGGGATGGGGCAGACACAGCTTCCCTGGGCAACCCCAGCCAGGGGCTCACCACCCTCACAGCCAGGAATTGCTTCCCAATATCCCATTTAAATCTCCCCTCTTCCAGTGTAAAACCATTCCCCCTCATCCTACGGCTCCACTCCCTGATCCAGAGTCTCTCCCCAGCTTTCCTGGAGCCTCTTTTAGACACTGGCAGGGGCTGGAAGGTCTCCCCGGAGCCTTCTCTTCTCCAGGCTGAACCCCCCCAGCTTTCCCAGCCTGTCCTCCCAGCAGCGGGGCTCCAGCCCTCCCGGCATCTCCGGGGCCTCCTCTGGCCCCGCTCCACCAGCTCCGTGTCCTTCTGCTGTTGGGACCCCTGGAGCTGGACCCAGGATTCCAGGTGGGGTCTCCTGGTGGGCAGAATCACAAATCCCCTTCATGCAATTGAAGGCACAGCTTCAGCTGGGTCTGTGCCTCTGAAGAGCAAGACACTGTCAGCATCGCTGGAGCTTTCACTCACGCTTTTCTGGTGCCAGAGATGTGGTGGTGGGTACCAGCCTGTTCGGGGACATCTTCATGACAGTGGCCAGCACAGGCAGGCCGCTGGCATGACCCTTCATCCGTAGCGACGTTCCTCTGAGCACAACTGTCAGGCTTGCGTCTATTTCACTGGGTTTACTACCGTTTAATTCTTCGACCTAAATATAGACCAATTGTTTTCCCCTTCGAGTGATGGAGAATTTTATTGTAAGCTGCGTATTTCAAAGCCTTCTCCAGAGGGTAACAGCTATCAGGGCAGCCAGCGCTGGTTCCAGTGGGTAACTTCACGCTTGTCTTAAGCTTCCCCGCTTCAGCGTGGGTGAGGTCCGACGTTGGCTCCTTTATGATTATTTTAATTAGAAATACCCAAAGGCAAACGGCAGCAGAACATGACAGATGAGGCTGGTTTGGTGTTAGTGCTGCATGGTAGGAACCCAAAAAGCGCTGTTCTGGTTTTTTGAAACAACGTGCCTCAACCTAAACTGTTGATATAGAAAGAAACCCTTTTGGAAATTGCCACAGCTCGGAAAACAATTCGTCCTTTTAAAAATCCTAGACTTTACCAAAACCATGCTCTTTATGATTAAGTCTCTGAATGTTTTCTTTACCATACTTTTAAATTCCAAATAAATCAATGCCTCTATGGAATTATGCAATTGACACAAATTTGTTCCACCTAAAATGAATAGTAAGCCTGAGAAAGCGATAGGAAATTGTTAATTCATCACTGCCTGCCTTCCCCCAGTGTATGTATTTCTCCTAATCAAAATGCATCCTGGTATTCAATCCAAGGAAAACATTTCAGAGTCCATCATATGCCACAAGCTTCCCAAACTTTTCTAAATCTGAGCAAGAAAACATCGTACATCTTAGTCACTAACGTGCGCTGTGGAAAGATAAATGTAAGGTTCGGTTTTTACTGCAGTTGCAGCAACCTGTAACTGATGGCCTTTCCACAAGATTCATAAGCTGATGGAACAGCGGTAGAGGGACATTTCAATACCCTGCGTTACAGTCTTGGGTTGCAGTGTTTAAATGAGCAGGAAAAAAAAAAGAAATATCCCGTCTTTCAGGCCTTGATTCAGAACAAATCCGCAGCACAAGCTCGAGTCTCCTTCAGGCCAACGGCTTTTAGGCATGTGCGGAATAAATGTCTTCCTGAAGCGGGGCCGCAGTCGCGAGCCCCGCTCATTGGAAACACATTGGCGACGGAAAGAAAGCAGCTGCTCCTGATCCAGCGCTTCTGCCTTTACACGCCGGGATAAAGCTGTGCCCGACGAGCCAACCCCTCGGGGCTGGGCCAGTACATCTTGCAGGGAAATCACAGAATCATAGAATCACTTGGGTTTGAAGAGACCTTCAAGATCATCGAGTCCGACCATAACCTACACTACCAAAAACACCACTAAACCATGTCCCTCAACACCACGTCCACCCGTCTTTTAAATACCTCCAGGGATGGCGATTCCCCCCCCTCCCTGGGCAGCCTGTTCCAATGCCTGATAACCCTTTTGGTAAAGAAGTTTTTCCTAATATGCAACCTAAACCTCCCCTGGCACAACTTGAGGCCATTTCCTCTTGTCCTATTGCTTGTTACTTGGGAAAAGTGACCCCCACCTCACATCCCACAAGAGTAACGGGACTTCAGAAGACAAAGGAGGCCGACGCTTACATTTTGCTGCGGTTGCAGTAACTCCGAGCACCGTGCTCGGTGCGCGCGTCTCCCTCGCACCCGGAGTGCCCGACGTGGAGAAGTGGTCCTTTCTTCGCTGTCAGCAGCTGGAGCACCTTCTGCCCTGGATGACGGTTTTAATAGCTGCCGCTGGCTCGCTACCCCAAGAAACTGTAATTATCTTTTTGAAGGCGCGTCTCTCGCAGGCGCGGGGCGCTATATTTAAGTTGGAGGTTCGTCGGCAGGGAGACAGGCGTATTGCTGGGGGATCGCTTGCCGTGGCAAAGGCTTCACGTGCTTGAAAATTAGGAACGCGAAAAGACCGTGAAGGTATTTAAATAGTTTCTGAGCAGATTAATGGAGAATGCAGGAAAGTTGAGAGAGGGAAACATGGTCTCTGCAAAGGGTCCAAGAGTTTCTGAAACGCCTGGTGACCTAAGGAGAGGACAGGGCAAGGATGCTTTAGGATAGAGCTCAATGCTGGGCGGCGTTCACAAACCTGGAAGTAAAGAGTTGGTGGGAATATAACTGGCTGCTGCAGGAGACAGAGGCTCTGACCGGCGGTCTTTGAATTCCAGTTGCTTCACTCCAGCCCGTTTTATGCAGCTGAGCAGGAACATAAACTACGCCTCAGTTTCCCCACCTCTGCTCTCGGGATTTGGGGTATTTTTTTAACGGTGTCTAATGTGCTTTCTGAAGCCTTTGAAGAGAAAGCAGGAGGAAAAAAAAAGCGAGCGCTTTGTGGAACTGCTAGTGAAGGCAAAGTGCTGAATTTTAGTCTCCTTTTAATCTCTCGGCCGTCATGTGTTCCCTGGCTGCATGTGTTTTCTTACAGAGCAAAGCGCAATCGGCTTTGCATCCTGCATTGCCACGAGCACTTCCTCTTCAGTTCAAAGGCAGGAATCGAGATGGAGAGACCCATCTTGATGTCCATATTCATGCACACCCCTGCTTTGACTGGGTTTTAAACACAGCGTCTTTGCACTTAATGACTCGTGAGCCTGTTTTCTCACTTCTGCGTTGTGGCAATGTCACTCGCCTCGGAGAAGAGCTCTCGTTTGTCATTAAATACCAGCGTTTGAGAAATGAAGCGGAGGAGCACGGGGCTTTCAAACCCAGGGCAGCAGCGTGGTTAACAGCCTGCCTCCGTGCTCGGGACTGCAGCTAGTTATCCCAGGTGCTCGGTTTTGCCTATGTGAGCACAAAAAAAAAAAAAAAAAAAAAGGTGGATTACAGGCAGCTTCAGAGGAAAAACGTGCAGACCTGACTTTCAAAGCACTTTGCACGCCCTTCACGTGGAGCGGAGCGAAAGCCGGCGTGCAGGCGGGAGGAAGAAGCTCCCGGGCAGCGAGTTCAGCGGCTGCACCGTGCTCCTGGGCTTTTGTCGGATGTTTGCTGACAAACACGTTACTCCTAAATGCAGCGTTGGTGATAAATGCTGGGAAACGGACCCCCGGGAGAGCAGTGCTAGGACTTTCTGTACTCCCGTGCCTGGGCGGGGACAGTAGTGGTGTGTGGCTTTGACACTGAGCTCTGGTTACCTAAAGACCAGACTGACTCAACCAGCTTTAATTTCGTCATGCTCCAAAGTAATTCAGGGACCGTAACTCGTTGAATTTAAAGTGACTGGGGATTTTTTTTTGTTTTTTTCAGTGGACAGAAAGGGGAAGCTTTTCCCAGCTTTGTGGCTCTCAAGGGGGTGGAATTTGCTTCCTGGAGACACTTTCAGGTATCTGTGGCTTCTTCTACGGGAGATAAAACGCCAGCCATGTACAGCTTAGGGGAGAAAACCCACTGAAATTCAGCCTGTTGCAGCCAAGAGGTACAAGGTGGTGGGTTACATGCCTTGAAACAGGGAGAGTCGGTCCTTAAAGCTCTGCTCTAATGCTCAAAATGCTTTATTGGCAGCCCTTAGATAAAAGTTAGAGTGCTTGAATTAATATCTGCTGCTAAGACCAATTTCTCTGGTTGTTGTCTCATCCCCCGTCGGCTGAGCGGTGCCCAGACTGCGTGTCTCTCCTTTGGCAGAGAGAAACACATCTGCCACGACGATTTAGGAACTGGGAAGGAGCTGTGAAGTAACGGTTACTTTAGCTTGTTTTCTCCTCCATAACAATCTGCAAGCTTTACCTCGGAGGTGATGAAGGACTGTGCTGCCTGCAGGCAGATCTGTCAGGAAGGCAATCCTTGAGTGCCGCTGCAGCTTGTCTGCGGCACGCTTCCATCCAGACCGGTTACTAGCGAAGCCGAAGGTCTGAATGCCTTGAATCCGTACTTGCCTTTTACTGGAGGCAGAAGCCTAAACTGGGTGGCCAAACATACCCCTTCTTGACCCCAAAACAGCAGCATGAGGAGCGTTCCTGCTTTTCATCTTCGGAAATGAATGTTGCTTCAGGTTCCTGCCAGATAAAGACATATTAAAGGGCAAAACTCTGAAACGGCAGTAGGCTCCTTACGAGAGCAGAGAAGAGCCATTAAGATACCATGGTAGAAAACGAGTAGGTTGCCAGACTGAGTGAGAGCAGATGTGTGATAGAGGCCGGGATCCAACACTGTGGGAAATCAGTCTGCAGAGCGCAAAACGAGAACAGATCCTGAATTAATTGTAGCTGTTTCCCATCTAGAGGCAACCCAAAGGAAAACAGGTGAACGATTTAGTGCTACTGAGAAAATGACCATAAATATGAAGGACGTGAAAATGAAGTCTGGAAGACAACAGGGTGGAAGAAACCTCTGGATCTCAAAAGTTCTGTGAAGCTCAAAACTGATACTCATACATCTGTTGGTAGGTGATAACATCGAGGAAGCTGCTGTTAAGAGCAAAAGACAAGTGGTGAGGCAAAATGCTGTTCCCAGGGTCATGAGCTGCCCACCAGGCATCCTTGGCTGGGCAGAGGTAGGACATTCTCTTTTGAATCTTCCGATACTCTCAGAGGGCTTTCTCTGATTCCCAAGGGATTCCTCTTTTACTTTCTACCTTTAAAATGGAGCCTTGAAAGACGAGGAACAGGAACAGCAAATAAACAGGAATCCCCATTTTATGAAGCAGTTAGACGTACAGCGAAGACCTGCCAGGCTGGAAGAAAAGGGAAAGAGCTGAAAAGTAGGTGATGAACACAGGGAGGAAAAGCTCCCATCCAGGATCTTTCCCCAGAAAGATGAAGCACACCAGACTCCTAGATAAAAGGGCCGTATGCAACCTTGGATCTGACAACAGAGTGGAAATCCCCTGGCTGGAGAAAAGAAGAAAGAGAGGATGAGGTAGCTGTAAGGAGATCCTAGGGCACAGGGCTCAGATAAACCCTAGAGCAGAAGAAGCAGAAGCCAAAAACAGGAACTCCGCCAATCAGTGGCCATGAAAATGTGTGTGGGAACTTTTTCTGAAATTCCCAGGGAGAAGAGAATCTTCTGGGTTCTGGGTTGAGAAGCGACGAATGCAGAACTCTAAATAGTGGTGTCATCAGCCCTACCCAAACTAGTTTCCTATGAGCATGGACAAGTCGCCCAACCTCCATGTGCCTCTGCTTCACTGCTTCTGGCAGATGGGAGTCGAGACATTGTCTCTCTTAAAACATGGATGTGAAAAATAGATCACTTCAACAGTTATAAAACGACAGGAAGAGGATTATTGCTCATCGTTAGCATGTGTAAATGACTGTGTATAAAGTAGACATTGAGGAGTCGTGATGTGTCACTTTTTAGCTGCTCTTTGCTACGGCAGGGACGGTTGCACTCCGTCTGCTTCTGACAACCTCTCGTGATGGAAACTGCTTTCTCCTGGGAAATCTATCCCAGGGCTCGAGTTATCTTTACAGTTAAATTTTCTCCTGTTACCTAATCTTGATCTTGCTGCTGCGATTTAAACCCGTTCATTACTGCTCACCCTATCTGCTGCGGAGTGCAGGTTTTTTGTAGATACAAGAGGTGTCTGCGCTTTTATGAGTGGGTATGCGCCCATCAAGCGTGTCGGGTGGTTTTCATTGTACGAAGCAGTCTGACTGCTTACGGCTTTGCCAAAGCTCAGCTATTTAGGCTAAAGCTTTTCCATGCCAGGCGTTTCCCTCAAGCTGTTTTCCACCCCCTACTGCTTCTTTTTTTTTTTCTTTTTTTTTCCCCCCTCCTCTTCGCCTTTTTGTTTTAAAATGCAGCCAAAAATCTCAGCTGTTTCTGAGAACGAGGTTAGGGAATGATACCGCTGCATTATGGCTGAACGGGAGAAGGAACTTCGGTGATGCGACTATTTTTGGAAACCTTGAGTGCTCTGATCTGAAATCTGGGAGCGGGGCTGTGACTTGAAGATCGGCCAGCTAGGTCCTAAACCCACCACCCCCCTCAAAATGACAGCTTTCCCTGGTGGACCCGGGGCGGTTGGTCGGGCTCCAGCCTGGGAATCTCAGTTGATCCCGAGAAGTTTCTTGCGAGAGGTTTGGGAGTCACTCTCTTTGTGGGCCTTCTGTCCAAAAGAGTTTCACCCTGCACAAGCTCAGTTTGACACGGGAGTCAGGGTAAAGCAAGGTGCGTGGGAGATCACGACACCTGTGTGCCTTTTTTCTTCTTTTCTGTTCTCCTATACCACAAATTGTTGAGTCCGCAGGTCAAATTCAAGCAAATTTGCGAGTGGGAGGGAAAGCGGGTTTCAGAAATTCCTTCGAAAGCCTTTAAATTAGGCGGGATGGGTGAAAGGGGAGAACGGAGGCGCAAATCCTGAGGAAACCAGCCTACCTTTGTTTTAGCGCTCCCCAGAGCAGCCTATGTTTGTGTAGAACATTGTCATTTGTTAACTTCCCTGCGACGGCATCCAACTTTGAGCCATATTTTTCCTCCTTCACCTTTCAAGGGTGGTTTTTCCCTCCCCTGCCTCCCCAAGCAGTTAAGACTGTTCAAAACCTAGGATCCCTGATGAAACCAGATCTGCCTTCGATACACCATTAATCACGGCTGGATTACAGGGCTGGAGTAGCCGCTGGAATTTCTTTCTGGTGAAACTGGAAGTGACCTTTGTTTCTCCTCGTTCTGTGGGTCAGCCTTGAGCTTAACTGGACATCTACAAACGCTGCAGCTGCTGACGGAGACCACAGAGGTGACTGAGAGGTGAAGAGCAACCTCCGCCGCTCTTGCACGTTGCTTCTTTCGCTGCTGCTGTAGTGTCGGCCCGTGGACATCTCGCTGGTCTCCTTCCTGTTGATAAGCACAGGCCTGGGTAGCAGCAGCAAAGCACAGAAACGCAGCAAATTACAACGCTAAAGCCTTGAGGGGGTGAAAATCCACATCTAATAGGAAAATCTCGGGGTAGAGCGTCCTGAGGAATGTGTCCTGGGACGCAAAGATACACCCTCCAACCTGGAACGTGCAATCCAACCTGCATGGGGAAATTCTTGTGCTCTTAGGAAGCCAAGGGAAAGTCTCCGAGACTTCGTTCTGACCCAGGGCGCGCCCGTTTGGATCAAGGTGGAGGACTGGGGCCATCCTAATTCCTAGGCAGTAAAAAAAAATAGTTCTAGCAAGAGAGGAGAATCACGAAAACAAAGTTGCTATCAACACCCTGCCTCTTTGAAATCCCTTCCAAATTCTCAAGGGATAAGATCAATGCGAACAAAAACAATAACAGTACTGTATTAAAAGAAGGTGAAAAGGCAGCTCCCTCAGCAGTACACACCCAAGAAATGGGCTTTTCTTCGCTTTCTGGGAGCTGACACGAGGCAGGCGGAGTTCGGTAGCACCCCAAAGCAGCATCTGGGTATTTTTTTATTTATTTTAACTTTGTGAGTTCCATAATGAAAACGGCGGTCAGCACTCCCTGGGCCAGAGCGCTCCAAACCTGCCCGTGATGGAATGTGCTGATAAAGAGGAATATTTCCTTGCAGACTTGGTTTGAGAGACAAATTTAAATATTGCTAATTTCCAGTATCGGCCTCAGCCAGAGACTTCACCTCTCAGTGATCCATCCAGACATGGTGGCAGCTCTTCCTAGCCTTGAAGGTCCAATTAGACAACATGCTTTATGACTTTGTCTCCCAGTCTGTGCGTTCCCCTAAGTGGAGCACTGATTTCTCTGAAAGCACAATAAAACAGCCACCGATCCACTTGTTACGGCGTGACGTGGCAGCCTGGTGTGTTCGGTGCATGGAAATACATGTTTTTGATGTGTTTAGTGTGAAACAAGACAGCAGAACTCTGCTCAGTTCTGAAACGCAACTTTCCCCTTGAATACGGAATTAATTCTTTAAGTAAAAACAAGATTTTTAGAATAATCTCATGGCTTGAAAGTCAATTTTTTGCTGTCTTTTATGAGGCAAACTTAAAGTTGGGCCTGTGTCGTAAGGGTGGACAAAGTGTGAGTGAGCAAGAGGAGTGAATGGCAGTGGAAAAATTTTAACTTACAGTATCTTCAGGAAAACTTCCTAGAAACAGAACATGGGATTTTAATGAAATTCTCCTTAAGATTGATGCAAGTCGCGCTGATAAACCCTCTGGAGTTGTCTGACTCTTCTAAACAAATACGGAATTTTGGAAGGAGAGATCTTTTTGTGCATAAACGTCTTTGTTTCTCACCAGCAAAACACTTTCAACTAAGATGTGCCTGTGGCAAATCTCCCCTCCTGTGAAGTTTATTGTTATTTCTATTTCAGCTGGGCAAAGGCTTAAAACCCTTGATTGCAGTTGGGAGTTCATTTCTGCTTTAACCAGAGAGAAGGTGAAAAAGCTTCATAAATGCAATTGCTTTCCACCCCTGGATCTACGAGAGGAAAGAATTCTAGCTCAAAGCATACAAGAATAATCTCTTTTGAATCTGACGAGTCACTTGGACATTATCTGTACAGAGACTGAATCACCTCTAACAGTTGTACTGAGTATAATCAAAAGTATAACAGACTATAACACAGCTTGCTCAGTGATAAACATTCACATGTGAAACAAGAACAGGGCTTTGACTCACTCTCTGTTTAGCTTGCTCCCCCGTCATCTCAAGCCCGATCCATGAACAGCTATCCCTACGAGCATTTGGCTTCCAGGCTTGGAATTGGAACAGACCCTGTGCTGCTCATGTGGGAACAAGAAGGGGATGGCGGCAGGACCAGCCACTCGCGCCGTCCTGCCTGCACAAGCTCCTCTCACACTGGCCACCAAGCTCGTTTGTGTCAAGCAATTTCTTGCAGTGCTGCAAGAGGGCAAAAAAACCCCCCAAAATCACTGAATATTGGAAATAGAGGAGGAGCAAATATAATTAATGCAGAGATTATGTTGCATCTAGCTTATCGGGTAGACATCTGGCTGGTGGAGGCTACTAGAGCACGTGCATGTTTTGACTGTTTCTTAGGCTCTCTGCTTGTGACCACTTAGTGTCACCGTGTGGAAGTGTGGAAGTCCACCTTCACATGGAAGAAAACCTCAGATATCCTGGGTGGGCAACTCCGTGTCTGCTCCGAGCTGCCGGAGTACGTCAGCTGGCTTGTGCTGGGCCTGAGGAACCGAAACTGGCTGCATCACCCATTCTCATGTTGCTTCCTGGAAGCCCTCGAGATCTGAAAATCTGCAGGGACTTCTAGAACAGCTACAAGATTACAGATCTTGACCGGCCCTTTTATATCTTGTTGTGCTTAATGCATTTGAAAATGTGTAAAAGGCTCTCTACCAGAGCATGGACCCCCCCAAAACCATGCATACACTTTTGAAGAAGCTTTGAATGGATTAAGAAACGCCAAGTTATGAGACAGTGTGGCTGATAGCAGCCACATAACACACAGAAAAAGCTACGCCTGAACAACATACAGCTGAGTGCCATCAGTATTGCCCCCATGCCGATAACAGCATCTTCTGAACTAATTTCACAAAGGCAGTTTTTTAAACACTTCCTTTTATGTATGTAGGCTTGGGTGAGTCATGCCTTGCGCTCAGTTAAACTTTCTCCTCGTTGCTCAACGTCGGGGATAATGACAGTGCCTGGCTCTTTCCGCAGAGATCTCGAGATCTTCATCTGGAGATCTCAAGCCATTTGCTAGGTGGGGGAATCGAGGCACGAGAGGTGAAGTGATATGCCCAAAGTCACCCAGCAGGCCACAGACAAGGCTGGAAGAGGCGCCCGGTCCTGCCCTTTGCTCGCCAGGCAATGCACACCCTGAGTTCAGATAATATTTCTTTTCACAGTTTGTAAAATGAAAAAAAAAAAAGGGCTTTTAATATAAAAGCTGCATAGTTCCACTGCCAAAACACGTCTAGATAGCACAGAATCATAGAAATGTACACCTACTTCACTCATCATCACCGTTCCCAATAACCAGTATGAAAGTCAAGTAGCCTTCTGGGATAATCTGGTTTAGTTCTCTAATTGTGTAGTTCAGCCTCCGTTGCATCATGGGAGGAATAATTGGTTCTGATGTTCTCGAGTTTCATTTCCTGTTGGTTTCTAGAAAAACATCTGTATTCCCCTGGTTAATTGAAAGAATCTAAACAGATTTTCAATTCATTATGATGCTGTGTTTTCCTAAGACAGTGCCAAGCTCAATAATCAGAGGCCTTCCTCACCGCACCAGAGTCACGGACCTGGTATCATGCTGTACTTCCATAGTTGCATGTCCCTGATCTTCTCACCATTTAGTTGCTGGCGTGCAGGTGTCCCAAGAGTGTATTCAGGTGGATGTCCATGGCTGGTACGGGCCGTGCTGTTGCGGGAGAAGCCGCACACGTACGTTATTGAAACGAAGGCTATTTCTTTGTGAAGCACGCTGCTAAACTGCTACTGCTCCAAACCAGAAACAGCCCAGGGTGCTCAAATCACCCGGCTGGGAGAGGACGGTTGTTTTTACTGACTTTTCGTTTAGGCCTGCTCATGAACGCTTAGGTCTCTTGCTGCACGGTGGTAGCAAGCCAGGTGGAAGAAGTGTGAATGCAGCTACTCCCCTGCTAGGCTCGCGGTGGCTTGGGTGCTCGCTGCGGAGGCTGGGAATTTGGGCTTCAACAGCTTCAGCGTGGGAAGGGTCTCCTACATCCTGGCTGAGGACTCCAAAGGCTTGGGAACAACAAAGGCAAGCAGGAGGCACGTTCTGATAAGGGAGAGTCCCATTCAGTTGTTTCAAGTAGCACCTGCAGGCATCTTCTTTTAGGAAAAGGGTTCCAGCTTTGGTGTCTGGAGTCAACAGATGCGTCGCTCTCGCAGCCTGGTTTGGAGAAAAGAGAGATCGGCTCTGTATCCTGCCTCATACCTGCCATGCTTAGCATTTCTTAACCGGTAGGCAGCTTCCCACTTGGAATGCAAAATTAGATCGTTTTGTTTAACTGTTGTGGTACGTCTCTTATCGCTCTTTGTGTGCTACGTTAGATGTTTAGATACCAGCTTTGGACTTGGCCAAGTCCTGAAAGCTGGATGTTGTCGCATCTGGAGTCTCTCCATGCATCTCTGCATAAAGGGCTTCCACAGACATGAAGTGACTCTGGTAGCTCTGCGTTGCCCATATCCCTTATTAGGGTTGTTTTGGGGAGTCCTGAGATAAGATAAATATTTATGCTGATGTATGCAGGCTAGACACGAAAGGAGGTGCTGCTCTGGAGGTGAGCGAGAGCATTTCAGGATGGTTTCTGCATATGACTGCGGGTCCACGAACCGATCAGCAATAGCCCGCGCGCACTGGTGGGATGTTTGAATTCAGTGAGCGTGTTCTGGTCAGGAGCATCAGTTGCAGTAGCAGGGAAATAAAAATTAGTCTGGGGGAAGGAGGCGAAATCATCTGCTCAGTTTTCCCCCCCCCTCCCCGAATTTTGTAGAACCCATAAGCACAGACCTTGCGTAAGTGGATTGCATTTCGCACCTAATGTGCATAATTATATCTTGCAAACAGTTTATTAATGGATCTATAATCATAGCGTAGCTTGTATATGCATAACACCGGTGTTTGATTATGCTGCAGCTGCCATAGATCAATAGATACCCAGGAGTCTCGCTGATTAGTGTCTCACATGCGTGAAGTCTAGAGAACAATATAACATCAGTGCCACACGGTTGTTCATCAGATACAGCTACCTAGGGGAAACCAGAGCGTTTAAAGACGTGGCAGAGAAGGGTTGTAGGAAGAAGAGTATATACAGGACTTGTCACCTTGAAGAAAGCTCCCTTTGCCAAAAACACCTCACCTGTAACTCTTGAAAGGGTACATCGGCTCAATCACCCACGCACTGTAAACACGTTAGATGCGATTTTGGAAAGGGGTCTGTTCTGAGAGACGGCTCTGAAAGCTGCGTGCCCACGGGCTCGACCCTCTCTGTTTTCTGATGGTGACTCCCCCGGGGGGGCCTGAGGAACAGCCTCAGTCCTCGCGGATCCACAGACCGAGGATTTGCAGACCAAGGTTAAGTCGTCTAAGATCAGAGCGGCCCGAAGCGCAACCGAAAGGCTTTGGACACCTTTAGGAAGGAGTTTGCGCTTGGTTATGGACAAGGGAAAAGGTTCTGGCTCGTTTTGGCACGTTGACGATACAGCGCTAAGAACTAAAAGCACAGAAAAAGGTGCGGCGGCGAGCTGCAGAATTACCACGAGTTTGTATCCCGTCTCCAACACGATAACCTCAGCTCTCCCTCTCATGTCCCCCAGCTACCACCTGCGAAGCTGCTTCTGATCTATGTTGACTGCCTGGCCGGTGGCCAGCGACTCTGGCCAAGCAGGGTAAATAACTGTGGAAATCATGCGGTAGCCTTTCTTGCAGTGAAGACATTAATTGTGTGCCTCTCCTCTGTCTAGCTAGGAACAAAAGAAAATTAAAAAAAAAAAAAATTAGGAGCTTCTCTGTCTTTAAGACCTGAATTGCCTTACTAAGGTTTGGGGGCTGCGTGGGGTAGAGAGAGGAAGAGCTGGTCTGATTTTATAAGCTTCTCTTGATGAGAAAACAGGCCTAAAATAATTGTTTTCTCCCAGTTATAGCTGTTAACAATATAAAGGAATCAGTTCCCTTCACTAAGGAGGTATTCTTCAGAGCAGCAGAAGTTTCTTTTTTTTTTAATGTTAGTGTGAAGAAATTGGATAAATTCAGGAAGAATACAATACTGTGCCACTGTTTTCCATGTCACCCCTTCCAGCTATCCCATTCCTGCATCAGACCAACCCAGGCAACAAAGGGAGGCAGTGTCTCATCTGTTACCCACTTTCCGATAATATTGACTCACGTTATTTAAAACAAAAACCTTTGCAGTGGGAGAGGGGAAAATTCCAGGAGGACAAGCATTAAACGAAAGAGCTGCTGGGAGGAAAGCAGTCAAATTTGATGTTGTTTCCAAAGTCTGGAAAAATATATGCCAAGGTCAAAAACCCAAACTTGCTAGGTGATTATGTCTCCCGATTCTTAATTTAGGGCTTTACAACCACTCATCTTGCTTTTGACCTTGGTAATGTCGTCTTTNACCCCCCCTTTTTGTTTTTGCCTTGGTAATTTCGTTTTTTTTTTTTTTTTTTTTTTGCAACTTGTTGTTTGGAAGAAGGCAGTTTGGGGGGGCAAGGAGGTGGGCGATGTACTAGCAAGTAGTGAAAGATTACTGGAGGTTAAGAGAGCGGATTTCTGCCTTATGAACTTGGCAGTCCTCCTGCAGGCCTGCGCTCTTGGTATTGATCTTGCTGTAAGATGAATAGGGATATGGATTTTTTTAAAAAAATATCTTATTTTGGGACCTTTAAGTGTGCCTGACATTCATGAGAATTTCGCTTAAGGGTTGGTATTAATCTAAACGAATCAAGGTAATATATAACATTTTTATGTCTTCAATCTCTGCGTATTTTCTTTTCAGATTTGGTTATTATTGAAGAAAGCCTTTAAAACAGTTCTTTCAGTGCTTTTTAACTTCTGAATTTACACGTGTCTGCGTTACAGTATTGCACTGCAAATGGGAAGACACAGCTTAAACGCATGCGGAGTTACTGCCTAAATTGCAGTTCACAAAGGTATTAAAACTTCTCTTACAGTATTTTCTGCAGGTTTTTTTGTGAAGTCTGTATACAATTAGTTAAAGGATACAGACACTTCCTTCATTTTTTATTAATTTGCTCGTACTTGATTCAAATCATGCCTTCTGGCTAACCTTAGCATTGCCCTCTTCCAATTTGCATGAGTACATGTGAAGTTAAGATTGTAAGACTGAGAGATTAGAAAACCTCACTTCTTTATCAAAAGATCTAATACGCTCTAATATTTTTACGTTGGCAATAGGTACGGTACTACCCGACTGTGTTTTGGCATGTGCAGCTATCCTTACCAGGCTCCAGAGCTGCTAAAAACCCCGGGGGGGCCAGTGGCTGTAAGGGAAAAAAAAAAAAACGAACCCAAAAATGGTCAAGGTATGTATGGAAAAATGGATTTAGGGATGGGTGATGTATGTCCTGCTGCGGCCCTTGATCGAATCAGCTCCCGTAAAACGCCTGTTGGTGAAGATGAAGAATCACCCGTTCAGGCTGCCGCCTCGCCGCCCTGTTTTTAGCACGTTATGTGAACTTTTCGAGGTGCCGGCTGGGTGGGTTGGGGGTTTTATGCCTTTTTTTTTTTCTTTGTGCTGTAGGCTGACACCAAACATTTGGCAGACGCCCAGCACAGCCTCCCCACTGGGTGCCGGGCTCGGGGACCCCAAAGGTTCTCTCCCAACCCAAACCCCCGCACCCCTCCATGCTCCCGCGGCCTGTGGTGGGGCCGCCTCCGGAGGGTCCTTGGCGGGGCAGGGGGATGGACGCCACCGGGAAGGGGGAGACACACCATCTTCTCCACCGTCTTTTGGGCCAGGACAGGCCTTTCGGCTGTCCCGGCCGCCGCCAGCCCGCGGGGAGCCGCTCCGCAGGTGCGGTACTGCGCGGCCCTCGCTGTGAGGGGACCGGGGGCCGCTCCGCGCCGCTCCCCCCCCCCCCCACCCCCGCCGGCGGCGGCGGCAGGAAGCCGGAAACCACCGAGACGAGCCGCTTTTACCGGCGGGGGGAGAGCGAGGGGGAGCCACCCTGCTCCCCTCAGCGCCGCGGGGTGAGTCGCTGTGTGTGTGAAGCGCGGGTGTGTGTGTGTGTGTGTGTGACTCAGTCAGTGCTGCCCCCCCGCCATCGCCATCATCGCCACCACCATCACCTCAGCCCGCTTCCCGCCTGGGCGGGCGGCGGCGCATGCGCGGGGGAGTTGTGAATGGTGCGGCTGTTCGGCCGGAGTTTACGAGCCGGGGGAGGAAGTCGGAGGGGCGGGCGGTGCGCGGCGGCGGCA
>VZSF01008152.1:410029-464553 GCA_013398295.1 Chionis minor | reverse complement strand
CCGAAACAGTAGCTTTCCGAAACAAGTAAAACGGCCAAGAAAGGCGCCAGCTAAAAGCCTCGCACCCGGCGTTTGCGGTGTCTGTGAGCCGAATCGGACGCTTTTCAAACTGGGCTTTGGAACTGGCAACTTCACCCCCCCCCCTTCCCCATTTCTTAAAGCTGGGCGCAGACCCGCTCCCTTCTGCTGCGTTAAGGAGCGGGGTGAAGCACGACTCGGAGTAGGAAAGACTCGCCTAGTTATTTGCTGGTTTGATTTCTGCTATATGGCCCTTCTGTAGGATCGGGATCTCATAGCATCGTTGTCAGGTTCTCGACTTCGCTGTTCTTAAAATGCAGAAGTAACCCCTTTTTCGTTCACAGTAGCTATAACGAAAGGCGAGGTGAAAATTCCCTTCCCGTGGAAAAATCACCCCTGCCTTCACCAAGTCTGGTTTATGATGATTCTTCAATTTCACGCGGTACAGAGACCGCCACTCAGTTCACATTGAAATTATTCTTACGCGCAATGAAATTATTCTTAGGCACATCCAGACAAACCTAATTGAGTAGCAGTTACTGCAGCTGATCTTGTTCACCTGCGTTTGTGAGTAAAAGGGAACGCACTCAACTACGTGGCTATCTCTTCCTAACTTTTATTTTAGCTGAATCTTATCCCTGCTTGTTATCTGTGGTCTTAGAACCTGTAGTATTATTTTGTGAGAGGCCCCCTGTATGTAGGCAGTCTCTTCAGTTTACTATTATATTTTTTTTTAACATTCATTTTCCATTGTGTGTGTTTGCTTCCTTTAAAAAGTCACTGGGGAAACAATGGGTAGGTAAGGAAAACATAGCTTGCCAGCATTTGAAGTTTCTGAACAGGTGAAAGTGCGTGGTGTACCTGAGTCCTTCACTTTTTTAAAAAAAAAAAAAAAAAAGAAAAGGACTTGTAGCTTATAAACTAGCTTTCTAATGCAGCCTATGTGGTTATTTATATAAATGGGAAATCACTGTAGTTTCATCTTTGTACTTCTAAGGCTGCTGCCGTCTTTCTCTGCCAGAACTTAGTCTTCTGGAAGCAACCAGTGATGCCCGTTCTATGTATTTTTACTTCTAGTTAATTGTAAAACAGCCTCTAAATTTCTTGATCTGAAACATCTGGTTTTGTTTTGCAAGCAGGGCACAAGTAGTCAGGTTTACTCACAAGTGTAGTGTGTGTAATGCCTGATGTTAAAAAGACCTAGCAATTTTACTTCTTTTTGGTCTTGAATGTTTTTCCAGACATCAAGGATTTATTCTTTTATCTCCAAAGGGAGCCTTTGCAAACGACCTTACGTATTTTTAAGCAGGCAAAAAACGCAGAGAACAGCTTAGGGATTTAATGTAGAACTGGCAGGAAGCGGTTGGTTACTTCTGTCAAATAACTCCTGATTGAATAAAGAAAATAATTACCAGTATTACTCGTGAAGTAATTGAAATATTAAATGAGATTTCAGGTTTGCTGGTATTGCTTTGATAACTCGAAAAGAACTTTACACCTTCCGTTTGTTTTGGGAGACTTCCTAACAACCTATTTGTTTGGAAGGTACTTGTATTTGTTGCCTGCGTGTGGGTCAGATCGCCCTTGTACTACCTGATAAGCTTTTTGTAAAATTTGAGTCGTGTGTGTATGACAGCGTTTCAGACTGAACTTTAAAAGGCTCTGTATAGAAAATTCTGTTTTTCTTACTTTCAAGTTTAAGATCAAACTAGTGGTGGTTCTGTGTGTTGTTGGTGTTTCTTTTCTTTTTTTTAAATTTTTTCAAAATTTGCTTGTTACTAGAAGAAAATTGTTGGGTTTGGTGTAGTCCCGTGCGGTTACTAGCGAGACCGTTCTCGAGGTTTTCAGTCTTGACCTATGATTTTGATTTGAGAAGCACATGCTTATTTTAATTGGGTGGCTTTGTCTGTTCAAAGGGAGGGAACATGCTTCAGAAATCCAGAGAATAAATATCTACGTAGCGCTTTTTTTTGTTTTGTTTTAATAGCTTGTGGTTTAAATATTGCCTGCATGACTCCATGAGGATGTCGGAATCCGTGTACTTTCATTTTCTTCTTTTCTCTGATAATTTTCCCATGGTTTTTCGTGGCCCTCTAGCACAAGTCGGCGGGTGGAAGCGGGGAGGCATGGGCGCTTTGCTGTCTGACTCGAGTTCCCAGAAAGCAAGTCTAGTACTTCTGGCCCAGTATCCTTGGGGACTGCACAAACTGGTGTGCTCCGGAGCGCTGCAGCGGTCAGCTGGGTTGCACTCGGAGATCTCACTCTTTGTCAATTTGGTTTAAGTGCATAAATTCAGGAACACAAGCCACGTATTTGCTAAAGATGCTCGGAGGAGGGATGGCAGTTCTTGAACGGACTAGGTGGTGGTGATGTAAGAGTCAAAAATATTTGGAGATCGGTATAATTTTTTTGTTGATATGCAAATAGAATCACTTAGAAAAGCAGAGGGATAATACACACTAGCCAGCCTGATCCTGGTGGTCCGCAGCCCTCGCAGTTTTGATGCTTCCTATCTGTGCAGGTGGATCCTCAATTCTATTGCATTGATCAAATTGTTTGTCTTTACACATTGTAGGGCAAACAAATATTAATGTACCAATACAATGTGTCCCCACCCCCGCGGTAGTAGTAGGACCAGTTTGTCAGTTTTAGTGATGTTGAGAATGTGCTTAACAGGAGATTTTTTTAAAAAAGAAAAAAGAATAAATCTTCTTTTAAGGGTAATCTGGAATAGAACCTGATTGCAAAGTATTAGTCTCCCTTGGTGGAGGGGAAAAAGTCAGTATAAAGCACTTCTACTTTCAAAAATGGGAGGTATCAATCCTGTGACAGACAGCGCTGCAGTACATGGCCAGAACTGTCTTAAATAACACGTAGAGCTATTGTGTCAGTGGTGGCAGTACAGTTATACCATAAAGTTGCTGAATTGTATTGCTTGAAAGAAATCTGCTTGTCAGGAAATTTGAACTATATTATAATAATATTTGTATAGCTTTTAAGAAAAACTGGGTTCCGGATTAATGACCATTTAAATCTAAGTGATCGTGGTAATCAATACAGTTATTTGATTGCAACAAATTACGTTTAACCCTGGGATTTTGAGTGGAGTTGTGTTCTGGGAGCACATTTGAGTATTCGTGTGTTACAGGGCATACTCAACGTGTACCAGAGAAGGGTATGAATGCTGCGAATCTGACTTCTACTCACAAAAATCATTTTTTATTTCATGTCTAGAAATTGGCATAATCCTCATGGCTTGGAGTCAATAAGATACAAAATACAGAGAGTTTATGAAGAAAACTGAATCTTATTTTCATTTGAAAGCATGGAAAATTATCTACTTGAAAGCAATGTGCGCTTTTTCTAATATGTTTAAGTCAGTCCCTATAATGATTTCAGAAAGGGCTGCAGCTGAGAAGAATTCCTATGGCTGCCTGTCCTCCTCACTGACGCAGGATCTGCTGATTTGGATTTCACTGGGGTCTTAATGTGGCAAGAGGACTTTGTCTTGTGAAGTTTTAAGCGCGCTGGATGCTGATGCTGCTTGCCTGTAGACGATAAAACAGGAATATTTACATTTCAGTTCCGATAAGTGTTTTTCTAGGTACAAGTAGATTGTGAAAAGAAGCAAGTCCTTTTCTTTCAAAAAAAAGTTGCCCCTAGTAACAGGTTTCAGGAGTTCATTTTCCTTCAGCTGTACTTCTTTTAGAGATACGCAAGCCCTTTAAAAAGCATGGGCAATTATTTTTAATGTTGCAGGTACTGAGTTGGTGCAGGGTATCCAGACAGAGCTGAAAGGACAGATTCTAATGTCAGCAAAACTGATTTGAAAGAAGTATTGATTCCATGTTGTATTTTATACCCAAAGCAGCCAATGGCAAATGTTGTCAAAATGGAATCAGATGTTTGTAACTTAATACTTAAGAAAAATGATGAGTGCATGTTTTTGACTTTAAGTATTCTCTATGCTGCCTGGCTTAAGACATAAACTGATGTAAAAATAAATGACTGCCTGCATAATTTATGTAATGTCTTGCTCCCTGATCCTGTTTGTATTGATTTTTCTAAAAGGCTTTTGTGGCCACAGGAACCAATCTGTCTCTCCAGTTTTTTCCGGCCAGCTGGCAGGGGGAGCAGCGACAGACACCGACCCGGGAATATGTCGACTTTGAAAGAGAAGGAGGCAAGGTAAGAAGGAAATTGTTGATGCTGAAATAAATTTTTATGTTGTGCTTATGGTCTTATTAGTATGGACTGCACGTGTGGTGCGAAATTACTAATATTTCGCATCTCGGCGCATGCAGGTAGTCGCATGAGCACAGCCGAAAGCTGGTAGGATGAAAGCTGGTATCGCCTTGTTTTAAAGCCTGTTAATATTTCTGCAGGGAAACACGTGGGAAGTACTGGTGACTTTTTTAAGATTTGAAGAACACAACTTTATTTCTCCTGTCATGCTGTGATAATGTTTTGGGGGAGCAGTTTAAAATTTGGTGTTGAGTGGGTGCTTCTGAAATGGTTCAGAAATTAGACTTTGGCCAGTGAATTGTGGTAGACTCGTGAAAATTTGCACTTTGAACACGTTACTTCACGGGGTCTTAAGTTGGCAGTTGATAGAGCAAGCATTCAGTGTGCGGCTCAGTGGAACGAAGCTTTTTTTCTCAGTTTTGCCACGTGCTATAGTGCAGAAGAAGCATCGCTTTCAGAATTGATTTCTGAATATTTTTTTTCTGAGGCGGTTGTCCCGTAGACTGATATCGAAAACTAGAATTCCCTAATGACAGTTATGGTTACTGTGAAGCTGCGTTAGATTTACAGTCAGAAACCTTGCTTGGTCTCATCAGAATAAAGTTATTGAGATCATTTACAGCTGGTTTTGTTTTACAGGAAAAACAGACCTTTAAAATGTAGATGCTGTCTCTTATCTGTAGGTGCTTTGGGACTGATCCAAAAATCGCTGAATTCAATAGGAGACTTTCTGCAGAGCTCAGTAGGTTTGGACCACCACTTAAGCCCTCATAGCCTTTCTGTTTCAGGCTAATTTCCATATAATTTTTTTACTTTAAAGATTTATTTTTTTAATAGACTACAAAAATTCTTGCTTTTGCCTTATTTTTTTCACCCTGGCTGGTAACAAGTAACAGCTAATGCTAGTGCTGGAGGAAATATTTGAAGTGCATTCAGGTTTAAAGGCGTATTGGGTCTTTTAAATGCTGCTAGGTGGAAGATAAATATTTCCTATAGTGGGAAAAGTTGATTGGAAGAAAAAAAAAAATTCCTGAGGGCAGATATGGTATTTGGAATTCAAGTTAATGAGGGTTGGTTGTTGGTTGGGTTTGGTTTTTTTTTTTTGGAAAAAATAGTTTTCCATTTAGTCCTGTGAGGCTTGCAGAAGTTTGACAAATTGGGGGAGGAGGAGTGAAGTTGGCTCTGCTGGGGACTGACTGCTTTGCTAAGGAAACTGAATTGAATCCGGCTCTTATTGAAAAATATTGATTCTGGCTCACAATTGAATAAGGAATTTTTCTTGTAATGTGTAAGAAGACTGAAGTCTCTCTTCTTGCCAGTTCAAAACTAATTTTATTTACTCCTATGATTTTTTTTAACTTTGTTTTCTCCGAATGAGTTCTTGAAGTACTGAACTACTTCATCCATTTTCTTGTGTTCTCTTAATCATGTAAGAGCGTGGTAGATATGCTGTGCATTAAAATAGAATGTGAGCCTCATTAACGAATGCCACTCCCTGTTTTGTGTGTGTTTACAGTAAATTCTACAGTGCTCCACTAAAATGGTTAGAAGAATTCATCTGAACAAGGCTAGAGGTGGACAAACTGATTAATTGAAATAGTGCTATGCTCCAGGATGAACAAATCACAAGTTCACCGTTGTAATCATGCTTTAATAGTGTAAATCACGTATGAATGCAGGCTTACTCTGCAGAGAATTAAACTTGTCTGAAAGTAAGCCACTCCCATAACTTCAGAAGAAGAGTAAGCAGAATGGGAGAGTGTTTCTTACGTTATCAACAGAAACAGTTAAGTGTTTCATAGGAATTGTCCGAGATTTTTGTCCTCCGTAGACTTTTTTTTTGTCGTTTGGTTTTATTAAGAATTTCTTTCATAGGCTTCAGCAGTCTCTTAACACCATGTGATTTTTGTAGCTCTGTGCAACATTGTTTTATGAGCTTTGATTCTTGAGGCAGTGCATAATGTGTGTTTGTTCATCACTGGATTTAAGCCAGCGAGGCATGTTTTTAATTATATGAATAAAAAAAGGCTACGGGGGGAGCTGTCAGTTAATTATTATTTTAGGCATTAGTTTGAGATCTAGAATGTAGATAAACTTACCAGCGCTAGAATATTTTTATTCTGGAATTCTGCTTCGGTGTTTGGCTGAGCAAATGATGACCCAAAATAGTTTAGGCAGAGTTGAAGTATGTCACTGTTGTGCCTAAGCAGTTTTGTACACAGACTGACAAAGCGGCTGCTAGAATTGCTTCTTAAATGATTGAATTTTAGAAGAAGCAACACCCTCGTGAATCCACGTGAAAGTTTTGATTCTGTGAATATCCGCTTCATAGACTTGAGGTTTTTCATTCTGGTATTTCTTAACTGAGGGTTTTTTTCGTATGCCTAATTTGACTTTTAATTTGATGCATCTGATGTTCACAATGGGTGGGTAGGCCTCTGGTGGATACCCTGTCTTCATTAATTCAAGAGTTGGATAGCTAAGCATTCGCTCCATGTTTCTACTCATTTTAAACTGAAGCTTAACTTTTTTTTTTTTGAGATGGTTTTAACATTCTGTGCTGTCTCTGACCTGTAGCAAATTTAATTGTGTACTTGAGCGATTTTTCAGGTTTGTCATAGCAAAAGAAAAAGTAGCACTAAAAATAGGTCCCTAGATTGTAAAAATCATCTAACATTGTATTTCATTGTGACTTGGGGGGGTGTGTGTGTGTGTGGTGTGTCAAATTCAGTGTATGTCCTGTTTCTGGATATCTGAACCATAGCAAGGCTCCTGACCCTTTGTGTTGCCAGCTGATGTCCAGTTTTTTGGTTGTGTGTGTTTTTTTTTGTTTTTTTTTTTAAAACAAATTCAGAGGCAGACAGTGTAGTAGTGTAATGTATTGCCTGAAATCTCCCATAGTTGAACCCTGGAATGAAATAGAGAGCTTTATCTTCACTTTGGTTCTCTGGTGTCATTAATTACTTAGGCAAGTTTTATTGTGCAGGATGAAGATCTTTAATTTTTACTTCAGTTTTATCCTGGTGCCATATGATCTTCAGGCTGAACTGCGTCTGTGTGTGTGTACTTCAGCGCTTCTTAAAATCTAACTTTATTGAAAGTCCCTTTGTTTTAAGAACGGTGTGACCAACTTTCTTTGCATGATTCATTTTGTACTCTTCTTACAGTAAGATAAAATGTCCCCGTTTTTCTTCTTTTTTTTTTTTTAATTCAAGATGTTTACGTAGCTCTGGTCTTTCTTACCTGAAAGAACATTACTTCTCGGATTTTCTTTTCTTTTATTTTTTCAGTACCCGTCAGTACATTGAAGCGTGTGAGATTGTTTTTACTTCCCCTCCCCTTTATAATGCTCTTCTCCATCTCGCTTCTAATGCAGCTTAACTTCCTGTCGGCTGTTCGGCGGCAGCTGCTGGCGAAGCAGCATCTTCAGCACAGGCTTCTTTCGGTGCAATATGCTGCGAACTCCGCAGCTCTGGAGGAGAGCACATCAGACGTGGTTTAAATTGATTCAGAGTGCCTGGTGTGCCACGTGTGCGAGGGAGCTGGGGTTTCTACTCATTACACCATTAGCTTTGTTCTAGCCGTAATTGCACGTTACCGGGCTTCAGTTTGAATCCTGAGGATGCTGAGTTTCTACTCGGGCTGTTTTTTGTCCTGACTAGGAAATCTTACTTGGCTATGAATTGATGTTAAGTGCTTGGATGAATCTAATAAACTTAATCTCTGTTGTGCTGCAGACATTCCAGCAGTTACAGAAATGTAATGGCAAAATAAAGGTGCTGTGTTTGAATACAAATTGACAACAGCACCTGTTTTCTACTTTTTGTCCTCTTTTTGAGGTTTGATAGGTAGGACTTGGCCCCAAATCAACCTTTTCTTTTCTGAGTTAACCTATGAAATTTTATCCACCTCATCGAGGTGGTGTATTGGCTGTTCCATTTTCTGAGCAAACGCAATTTCTAGTCCAACGTAGGATCACGGTGCACCCTGTGGAATTTGCTTGGAAAGTGGAGGCTTAACTTACGAGAAATACCTGAATGTCAGTGCTAACCTATATTGAATCGCAAGTTTTACTTTCTTTTCTTCGTTTGGTCCCCACCGCTTTCTGAAGAATTTAGATGAAACATTAAGTCACTCAGAGTTGGAGCAGCAGCTTTCTTTAGGTATGCTTACTTTTAAAAAACTGGTAAGGGTGTCTGGGAAATGAATTTACAGTCTCAGCTCTCATTTTACCCTTGCTGTATTGCTTAAGTTCCTATATTTCCAGTCCAGCAGTATTTGGGGGTTTTGCATTGTCATCATCTAAAACGTTCTCGCAGTTAGCAGTTACTTGTATGTGTTCCCTGCAATCCATTGAGTCTCTGGACACAAAGGATTTAAATTTTTTTCCAGATCAGTAGGAAAAGATGTTTGATGGTAGGGATTTAGGAAAAAAAAAATCTAGAGCCATAATATTAATTAAAGATCATTCAGTGGTGTGCCAGTGCATAGGGCAAACTGTCTCAGCTGTGAGGTGCGTGTGGACTTCACAGTTATCGAGACTTCATCCTTTTATTTGTCTGTAATAATTAACGCCCCTTCAAATTGTCATGAAGGTCTCTGAAGTGCTTCTGGAGTCAGTGCTACAACCCTGAGGAGTTGGACACCGCCTACCGAAAGTTCCAGGAGCTTTTTGTGGGTGGTGGAGGCATATGGGCGTGTAAGGTGTGACTTACTGGAAAAAAAAAAACACCTAGGAAATGTCAGCTTCTGAGGGGTATCTTGGCATTCTTTGTGCATTGCCTCTTAATATGTGAAGGCATCTGGTGAGGGTGTCTTGTTTCCCAGGGGGTGTCCTGCTCATAAATGCTTTCTCTTGCAGAACAGTCTTGTTGCTTCCAGGTCTAAAGTGGAGCTGAGGTTCCAGTCCTTGACTGAGTTTTAGCTGGTCCCTCAATGCAATGGTGGGTTAGGATAACAATATTCTGGGGTCAGATTTTTATCGTGTTCATCTGCTGTTCTCTCCCTTTGTGCTGGCAAAATAATACAGAGGAGGGCCCAGGTGATCCCAGGGCTGGAGCCCCTCTGCTTGGAGGACAGGCTGGGAGAGCTCAGCCTGGAGAAGGGTCTGGGGAGACCTTCCAACCCTTTCCAGTATCTGAAAGGGGCTCCAGGAAAGCTGGGGAAGGACTTTGGATCAGGGATTGGAGCCACAGGATGAGGGGGAATGGTTTTACACCGAAAGAGGGGAGATTTAGATGAGCTGTTGGGAAGCAATTCCTGGCTGTGAGGGTGGTGAGCCCCTGGCTGGGGTTGCCCAGGGAAGCTGTGGCTGCCCCATCCCTGGAGGTTCAAGGCCAGGTTGGATGGGGCTTGGAGCAACCTGGTGTGGTGGGAGGTGTCCCTGTCCAGGGCAGGGGCTGGCACTGGATGATCTTTAAGATCCCTTCCAACCCAAATCATGCTACGATTCCTCTTTCGGCTTAGTTTGAGCTTGAGGAATATGAAGCAGGGGAGACCTGACTGATGCCTGTCCTCAGTCAACGCTTTTCCTGAGTGCCCTTAAACAACTGTTCCTTCTCCTACTCAGGTTTGCCTGATGACCCCGCTATCCCGAAATGTTGTGGGAACCGGGAGAGGCTCTTGTGTGAAGAGCAGCTGGTGGTCAGTGAAGGCATGTCGGCTGCTGAACTGTGTGTGCTCAGGCCCTCTGAGGTGCCTTTGCCTGTTTCAGCCAAGGGAAGGGGCGTTGCCTTGATGAAGCCGACATCGCTGTTGTTCCTTTTTACATTTCTCAAGCCTTTTCTGTAAGCTTTAAACAAGAAAGTCAGTGTGCGGTTGTTCTGACAGCAGATAAATGGGTTTGGTGGTGTATCCAGTTTGTACCCAGCTTGGCTAAACAGCTTCATTTTTTTCTTGGAGTTATGTGGTGGGAGTCCTGCAAAGGCTTGGTCAGTGAGAAGAATCCACTCTCCTGGATGGTCCTCTTGATCAGTTTTCATCCAGGATCATCTATATTGTTTGAGTAAAATATTAGTTTTCTGTGGTGCTTGTGATTCTAGATTTTATTACTGTGTTTGTGCTTAGGAGTCTTTTATTTAGCAGAGACTGAGCGACTGCTCAGTTTCTTTTTTCTTTGTTTCTGCTGCTATACCATTTTTGCTTTAGAGGAGAGTGAAACTTTTCCTCGTTTCACCTGGATCCTTTGTGTTGTTGTTCATAATGACCTGCTATTGTGTAGAGGAGAGCTGTTTAATTGAAAAACTCCATTTAGAGCCAGAGTAGTCATAGTCTGTCTTTGCTTATTCCCTTTCCCTCAAAATTGGGAGCTGCCTCTGCCTGCATCAAGCTTATACACTACTAGCAGTTAGGAACTTGGATTTTAGGAAGAGGAACCTTTAGAGCTCATAGCTTGTTAGGTACGTGTTGTCCTGTGAGATTTGGACAGTTGTTCCTGAAGAGTGATTTATCGTAGGGTGCCCTCTGCCACTGAAGCATGAGTCACAACAGGCATCTCTCATGTGACAAGTATCCACAGCCTTTTCCCCCTAATCCTTTCACTCCTCCCATCCTCCAAATACTTCTGTTGGTGCCCGCAGCCTTGTTCCTGCCTTACAGTGCGTGCAGCCACTGTGCCGTTCTTGAAACCAGGGCTATGAAGGGTATCAAGGGCACGGCTGTGCTGTCTGTGATGCCTTTCCTATCAACCCTTTCCCTAGGTCCCAAGTACTTAAGATCTGCTCTCGGTAAACCTGCTTTTGATTAGCTTTTATTGCATGTTGTAGAAGCAGTTATTCAGTCATGTTTTATATATTACCTTGAACTTTTTTCAGTCTAAATACACCCATTAGGGTTGTATAGAGAAGACTTCAAATTTACTCATACCATCGTCCTGAAGTTTCCCAGAAGAGGAATAAAACCAGAGTTAGTGAGCTAAATTTTGCATTTGGAAACCAGCTATATATAAAGACAGATGAGTGCTGCGTGGATGAAAGCAGTGCTTGAGAACTCTGCAGCGTAGATACTGGAAGGAATCCAGACGTTTGGATTGTTGAATCCTCTTGTTTGCATATCAGTCTCCACTTACTAGGCAAAGTTGTTAACATGACGCTTCTCTGCCCTTCTCATAAATGAATGAGAAAAGTAAGATGATCCATCCACTGTTGAGGATGTCTGTTTCTTTGTGAAAATCATTTAATCCTTTGTATTAAAAAAAAAAAAATACAATAAGGTGATGAAACGTGCTACAAGAAACTGTCATTTTTCTGAAAGTTACTGAAATGTTTCTTCAGGCTTTATTGCCCAAAGCATAAGTAACAAAATGAGCTAATTAGCTTGCATAATTGCATATTTGATGTTTAACAAGTTGGCCTGGTGAAATATGTACTGTGACAATAATATAGAGGAAAAAAAACCCAAAACCCATGGCCTTTTGCACAAGACTGCTATTCCGAGAAGAAGAATGCTAATGAAAGGATCATTTTGTGGGGAATAGCTGATGCTGCATGTTTTGTCTAAGCAGAAAGTCTGTATTTTCTGTTACAGTGATATCTAAACTTGTAGAAGAGATCTAAATTGTAGCTACTTGAGGTGTCTGTGCAGAACTTCTGCCTTCTTTCCGTATGTAAGATGCTTTGCTTAGGCAGTTGCAGGCAGCAGCTCTATGTTGTGGGACTTCTGGGTGAGCAAGTTGTTTTATCTGTTCATTTCAGTATCAATGTAGAACATAAAACCTATGGAAGGTGATGGAAGGAGTTCTTAAACCTGGCATAATTTTTATAGGATGGGTCATTAAACTTTTAATTTTCTACTGAAATAGAGTGACCGAGGACAAAGTGTTTGCCACATATTTCAGATACTTTTAGGGCTGAAATCGAGGGAACAAAGCAGCTCTGGAACATTTAATGGGGGCTTTTATGTCCTGATGAAATATCTCTTGATGGCAGTTGAGGAGTAGCCAGCATTGTTTGACAAAACAGGTCGGAGGTGACAAGAAGAAATTTTTAGCTTCTTTTCAGGCAGTGCATTCCTTTAAAAAAAATAAAATGGAATTATAAAGAAAGGGAAAAGTTTACATTCTTCAGTAGAGGCAATATTGGACTTTTTGGAAAACTAAGACAAGCCCGAAGAATGCCTAAGAATAGGAAGGCATCTAGGCAAAGTAAAACAACTGTAGTGTATTTTTCTCGTGCTACTGAAGAGCATTTGGGGATTTCTTTGTAAAGCTTGCATGCTTGTCTGATTCTTTCTTTTTTAAATGTATTTAGGGCAAGCATGTTCACTTGGGTAGGGGGGCAGTGGGCAATCATCTCGTGTCCAGATGCCTCCAGCTAAGGGAATTGGAGTCCAAGGCCCTGCAATGGAATTGCACAACCTGGTAGCCTGGTGGGCTTTCACTGTGGAAAACTACCAGGATTTTAGTTGTAGCGAATCGGAGCTCTGATGTTTTTGATCACTTCAAAAGGTCTTGCAACAGAAACAGATGGTACTTTCCTGACAGAGCATTCGGAGAAGCGGTATGGAATTTTTTTTTTTAAGCTCTATTCTGATACCTAGAACTTGAGAGTCAGACTTTGGAGGAAGTGTAGCTCATGTCACTTCTAAATTTTTTAAACTTCAAGAAAAGGAATCGCTAGGTGGTTTTTTAGGGAATAAAAATAAATAGTGCGTAAAAATTTAAATCCATTCCCCTCTCCTGTGGATCACACAATGTTCATTCTGTCCTTTCCTGGTCTTGTGCTGGGAAAATTCTTGTTGTGATTTGGCTAACCAAAGCTGTGTTTATGTTATTCACTCTCTTTATAACTGTGTTGATTTTTGGGTGTTTTTTTTCAGGATTTTGCTGTTTGGAGAACTTGTATTAAACGTGTATCTGGCAGTGCTAATTAATGTGTTAAAGACAATTCCCAGCCAATGCTAATGATGTTTCTCTGCAAAGCTGATCATTTTCTGCAGAATAACTATGACACTATGAAACTTTATTGGATGATGAAAGCTATGGAGTTGTTAGGGTATACAAAAGGCAAAAAATGACTCACTTGCATTATTTTAAGGCTTGGTGCAGCACTACTTGCTGAATACATGCTTATGCAGTTTTTCCAAACTTGGGTGCTGCTTGAGGGGAGGGGAGAGGCTTGTCGAAGTGCTCAAGAGTGTAATTAAAGCCAAAGGGCAGAAGAGGCAACTTTTCTTGCCCCTTTCCTGCTTGGCTCAGTTCCTGGATGGTTTTTGTTAGTTGCTTGCCCATGTTGTCAGAATGGGTTATCTTCTGGTTGAGTATACTTGCATTACATGCTTCAAATTTTCAATTGAAAAACACAGGTTTAATAGGCTGTTGATTTGCACGCCGGTAGCATGGTGTGTTACATGATGTCTTTTGGATAAACCTCCCTTTCTGACCCTCTGTTGGAGTTTCGAGTTCTAACTGCTTTTTGCTATGCTATTTTCTGAAAGCTTGAAAAAGAACTTAATTTCCCAAGCAATTTTGAAATTTCCATCTGGAAGATATATTCTGTCAACGTGGCAGAAAACACTGTGCCTCCCTGTTAGTTCACCGCTTTTGTGAGTGTAAGCATGTCAGTTCTGTGCATGCATACTTGCAGCAGCAACACAGCAGCGGGTTCCTAGCAATCTTTTACTGCAAAAAAACCCTTTATTCTTTTTAAATGTTGCAAGTAAAATTTGGTCTTTCTTACTGCATGCCATTTTTGGGAGTAGATTTAAAATCCAGCCATCTTTCTCATGTAGGATCTAGTGGTAAAGAGGTACTGATAAAAGATCCTGTAAAGTTTCACAGGGGCGCATCCCAGCGTATGTTTGCTTTTCACATTATCCTTATATTCTGCTTATTGCCTTTTTGTTGGGTCTCAGTTCCAGCTCTGTGCTGGATTTAGTCTTTTTGATGGCAAATGAAGTGAGTCTGAGCATGAGACGTGTTTCATATTGGGGAGGCATTAGACCTTCTTGTAGTGATGCTGCAAAAACAAGAAGCCACCTACTTTTTGCTTTGTATTGGGGTGGAGTTTTTTTTTTGGTGGTTTTGGTCAAGTGTAGTGTATGTTTCCTCCAGCAATTGCAGTATTTTGGAACGATGAACTGTGTCTGGAGGCTCATTTGTTATTAAATGATGAGTATAATTTCTGTGTAGTAGCATTTTAGTATTTTTTTTTCTGCTAGCTTCTAAGCATAAGTACTGATTAGTGAGCTAATCCAGGAATAAAATGCTGTAGACTCCACAGATTTTAATCACATTTGTTCTGACGTCCCTAAAGCTTCATATCTGTTCTGAGTTACAGGCTTGGCTTTTAGTTAACTGAAATACTAGCCTGCATAATTTATTGAAACGTTGATCTGCTTTTGATTTAGAGTCGTGATTACGTAGTTGAGTTAACTACATAGGAAAAACCTAATAAACAACCACCAAAAACCCCATAAAAATAGCAGGTTTTCTGAAAGTGACCTGTGAATTCTGTCTCTGTAGTAAAGTGGGAAAGATTCTTCTGCTGTTCTTCTTTTGAAGTTTTTGAAACCAAACCAAAAACCATCACTGTAGTATTTCAGTAACACAGAAAGCTTGTGGAGAGAGGTTTTGTCACAGCTGGGGTACTACTTAAAATGGCATTTTTAATGCGAGTCCTTACATGGGTATTTTTACTACATAGAATTGTAAAAATGGATTGTGCTGCATCTGAATTGTATCTAGGTGGGCATTTTCTAAAAATCAGCGATATTTGTAATAAAAACAAGTGACTTACATAAGCGTGCTTAAAAATTGGCTGAAGTACAGCATGCCAGACCGTCAGGTTTTGCTCTGAAGTTGAAAATTGTAGCAAGCATTTTCTGAGATGCTTTTCTAGTTGTGAATTGGACTGCGTTCTTTCCTGAGGGAATACACCAAGGGAATGCTATCACTTGTTATCCAAACACCTTCTGCTTTAATTAGCTAAAATAGATTTTTGTGGTGTTGGTGTTCTTGAATAGAACTTAACTGCAGAAGGTTTTTTGAGATTTTTTTTTTTCTTGGCTGTGAAAGTCCTTAATCTAATATTACAAGCTGTATCCTGAATTACCTTTGACATTAGCATGGATATATATTAGCATGTATATATAGGCTTGTGTAAATTTATAGGTTTCCACAGAAGGCGAGGGAAAACATATCGAAGAGTCTAAAACTTAGATTTAAAAAAAATAAATTTTGCCCCTCTGACTCCTGAGTGTGGCAGGTATAGTATTTTGATAAGGGTCAGACTAAATTAAAAATCTCTGAGAAATTGAGTCCTAGTTGCAACTTTATTAATGGACTTTAGGCAGAAGCAGAATGAAACAGGGATGTAGTGCTCTAAATGGGGGAAAATATAGGGGTTTAAAATCTTTAACAACAATTTTAACTGCTCATATACAACCAACCCCTGCAAATAATAGTTAAATTAGCCCGGTGCTCTGCTGTTTTTACTTGTTGCTATTAAAATTCTAGTACAGGCCATTAGCATGGAATATTTTGTATTTCAGCAAATTCTTTTCTGCTAGATATTTTGCCCTGACAGTCAGTGAATTTGTATTTCCACTGCTTTTTGTAATTTTAAAACATTGTGTGTGAAAGACTGCATTTAGAACTTTTATTTTCTTTAATATTTTTTTTTCTAGGCATAACAGTCTAGATTGAGACTCAGCAAACATGCTGTCTTGTTAATATTTCTGGTTTTGCTCAAGGAATCAACCTTTGTCCTAGCTGATAAAATAGAGTAATCCTATTTAGTTTTGAACATTAAACTTTCTTTCCAGAAACTCTGTGTTCTGTAAGAACTAACGCCTGGGCGGTTGATTTTTGGTCTCTTTGTGTTTGGTTTTTGGGTGGGCATTGCAGTAGGTGTAGGTAATGCAGAGGAAAGCAGAAAACTAAAAAAAAAAGGGCTTTTTCCCAAAGAATTTTTCATGGGCTATAACAGGCCTGGTCATTCCTACCAGCCTCTTCTCCAATTATTTCCATGGTCTAAAGTTGCAAGTGTCCCGGAGGAGCTGCAGGAGCAGGTTTTGGGCAGAGAAATGGTGGTGGTGGGCGCTGTAGGCTCTGCTGTGCCCGCCGCGGTGGCCCCGGGCAGCTCCCTGCGGTGGCAGGGTAGGGTTGTGACATGGGTGCCACCGTGGGAAGCTTAGAGCCGTGTTCATCTTGAAAGCCACAGCTGGGTCATCCATGTACAACTGTTTAGGAAAGACTCTTGTTTTTGTCAGGAAGTGTCACTTCCTTTGTGTTTTTTACAGAATAGTCTAAGGCTTAAATTTTGACAAACCCTCATTTGCATATAGTGGAAGCTGTTTCAAGATGTAGCTTTCAAAATAACTTAGAAAACACTTTGTGTTTAAAGGAGGGAGAATAGTAATATACTTTGAGGCATGAGACAGAAGTATTCATCTAAATTTGTTGGATTTTTGAGCTCTGATTTGTAGTGATGTGTCTGTTGTTCTAAGATTAAAAACATTGAAGTCTATTTCACTCACAGTGACTTTCTAAATGGGATTCTCTTCATCTGTTTCTATTTACTGTTTCGTTCCCATTTAAAACTATGTTACGAGGGTTTTGTTTCAGAATTGAACTTAAAAAGTCTGATAAATGCTGTAAACTGTCCGTGACTTGGTTGGTTTTCATGAGGTGTGGTGTTTTTATTTTTAAATATGTGTGATCAGTAGCTAAAAGTGTAGTCTGAAGCCTTGCGTGGAGTTGCCAGCTTTTGCTGTAACTTCAGTTGTTACGCCAATGAAGGTACTATTCTGTTTTGTTCCCCAGATTTTATCCTGTTCCCCAGGATAAAAAATCCTTATACAGGATATTACTGTATAAGGCCTGTTGCAAAGTTTTAGTAAAGCTTTTTTCCTTTTTTTTTTTTTTTTGGTGTTTCATAGATTGCTTCCTCTCTCACGTTCTGCCCCCTTTTTGACACCCAGGCTAGCGACGCTTCTCTAATTGTGATGTGAAAGCGAGTCTTGGGGGGGGGGGGGGAAGGACTGTCTAATTAAATTTTAGTTATGAAAATGTATCTATACTCATTTAAGACTTTTGTGAAAGGAAAGAGATGAATACCTATTTTCCTGTTTGAACATTTTGAATAGTTAGTCTCCTTTTAAACTCAGCAGTGTATACCGACTGTGTTAAGAGAAGCCGAAATGACAAGGTTAGCCTTAACCAGTTGAACATCTTTCTTCCTGGGAGTAAATGTTTACAGCTCTTTCTTTCTTAGTGGCTGGCGTTTCATATGCAAAGTCAGTGGGGAGGCTGCTGTTCTAAATGTTTAAAAGTGGGGTAAGATTCAGGGGAAGGTGGGATCAAAGCTGGGACAGAGGGACTCGGCTCAGCCGAGAGCGCGGCAGCTGGTGCGAGCAGCTCTGAGCGGGCAGATGTGTGTGCGACGAGGCAGGCGGTGTGTCAGAACTCAGCCTCTTCCGAAAGAATGAGTTTTGCCCCAACCTGCTGGGGAAAATGGAATGAGAAGGGGTCCCCCACTTCACTGGGGACTGTTGGGGTTTTTGGGCGGGGGGGGGGGCGGGGCCATGAAGTTGGGCCCAGCAGTGGCAGTGAGCGTGCCGACTCAGGAGTCGGCTGTGGGGAGAGCTGTGTGCCATCTCTGGGGAGGAAATGGCTCGGTTGCTTTGGGGAGAAGGAACGCCGGCTGTAACTGCAGGATGTGTGGATGCAGCATGCAGATAGCCTATCTGCAGCACATCAGTTAAATACCCTGGTGTTGCGAGATAAGGATTTACTAGAGGACTAAAATAGGATGTGAAACTGAGGTTTTGTGTCTTGTGCTCAAGTAAAGCAGCTGCTTTTTTTTTTTTAAAAAAAAAAGTCATTGAGAATTGTCTGTTCTCTTCTTCGCTATATTCAAATCAAGTCTGGCTTTTAAAATGTGAACGGATGGTATTATGGGAGCCAAGTCCCTGCCTATTTTTAACAACAAAGCTAACTCCAAGTTACTTGGAGTTGGAGGGGGGGGTTGCGCATTTAAATGCAGATGAAAGGAAAGAATAGGTGAAAGAATATAAAAAGGCAGGTGAGATCTGCTCTATATGGAAGGTGTGGCCCAGAGGTCTTCAAGATCAAGCCAGCAGGCCAAGGAAGCACAAACACAGCTCAACAATTTGGAGCCGAACGACTTTGTGCAGCACCTTCCCAAGTTCACGTGTTTGTGGTGCTGCTCATCCTCCCTCCAGAGAATCTGCTCTGAGATAAGAATGTTTACTCTTGCTGGTGGTTCAGTCTGCAAGCAGAGTATTTGTTCTAGCACTAAAAGCCTGTTTCCAATGTAAAAGCAACGTGTTTGCTGTTCTCGTTTTAAACATTTCTAATGCTGCTTTGATTTGTAGTAGGAGTTTGAAATGGAAGATGTACTTCGAAGTGAAATTGAACTTTTGCATAATAGCCATCTGGACAAAAAAAAATCAAGTTAGTAGAAGCTAGTAAAAATTGTGGATTTCAGTATGTGATGGTTTACCTAGGTCTCAAAAATCTAAGAGGGTCATTAGCTTTGCCCGTGCCTGCGTGTGGAAAATGAGGGTGCAAAACAAGGGAGAACTTACTCTCCTCATTCAGTGTGCGTATAATAATGCTTAACTTGGTTACACAGCAACCTACTGTCACGGTCAAAAAAAGCCATGCTTTGCTTGGTTCATAGGATGGGCTGTGCTTTGAAAGGAGACGGCTATATAATGTATCTCTTCCTCTCCTGTGTCCCTAAATGGTGTTTCCTTATGTAGCATTAAATTGGTCCACTGAATATGAAATGGGTAATTGCCTGACTTTCAAGCCTTTCTTTTTCCTGCCATTCTCTAGTGCTTTTCACCTGAGTGTCTGTGAGTTTCACAGGACTGACTTCCTGATGTTATTCTGAAAAGCAACGGGGGGCGTGGGCAGGACTTAGAAAATTATAGAAATGCAGTTGTTCTGGGGTTATGGGGTTAGCAACAAACTCTTGAAATAGTTATTCTAACAAAGACATCCTTTTGCCTACTTTTAAACAAATTGTGTAGCTCAGTAATATTAAAGAGGGAAGTTGGGGTCTTGAGAGAAATAGTGTAGCTTTTGCCTTTGCTGTCATACTGTGACTGTCTTAAGGCAACTTCCAGAATAGAGAATTATGAAAGTTTTCAAAAGACAACTTAGTGCTAGATTTTGAGGTGCTGTAACAGGTCGCATGCTCACAGGCAAGAGCAGTAATTTATTAATAATTCTGTTAAATTCGGAAATTGAAAGGGAACCAGCATGGCTTTATCTGAAAAGAAGGAAATACGTGGTTAAACGGTTTTGGCTACAGTCTTAGGTGGTTTCCATTCTCCAGAAAGAGGAGAGTGGGGGGGGGGGGAAAGGAGTCTACATTCCTCTCCCTAAAATTAAGGAAAAGGCACCAGTATGCTTTATTGTGTGTTTTAATGAGAGAAAAGTTCCTGCCTAAGCACATGTGGTTTCAATGTGAATTATACTAAATTTGAATTACTGTACAGTAATTTCAAAATAGAAATGTCTTGCTAAGGCATTCATCTTCTCAGAGGTGAGTATTTTTTTATTATTACCTGAGTTTTGATGACCTGAATGCGGTGGTGTAAGGCTTTAAGGGCTCTGATTCCGGAGCAAAGGCAGAGTAACTTTATCTGGAAAGGTCAGGCTGGGTGCCAGTGGTTCACAAGCTGCTTTGTCGGCAGCTCAGCTGTTGGTCAGTGTGCTCAGGGCAGGTAGTTGGCATCAGTAATCACATCAGCTCTGTCAACTTGTTCCCCTTTTCCCCTTTGACTTCTGAGGACTTTCACAGAATTCCCAGCGCTGCTCAGGCTTCCAGGTGATGTGTAAGGCGTCGCGTGTCAAGTACTGAACCTCTTGCTGTCTGCACGTAATGCGGCTGCAGTGACGGAGCCCCTGAAACGGGGCAGTTAGCGGCAGCGTCATATTCCTAGTCAGAGAAACGCACAAAAAATACTCTCGTTCTGGACAACTTGAAAAGCTGGACTTTGTCATCCCAGTCCTGTATAAATAACTTGATTTTTCAGGCTTTTGTTGTGGGCTGGAAGCATAGGGGAGGCTAGGTGAAAGGTAAACCCGAAATGAAGATTGGCAAAATGCTCGTTAGCTTCCATGAAAAGTAACTGGTATTTCAGTACACTGTTTTGGCTTTACAGACCCATAGTTAGGTTATGCTGCTTTCCCCCCCCCCCCCTTTTGAATTATTCAGCATTCTTAGAAGAGAACGACTTCTGATTCTAGCAGCCTCTCCAACTGTCTTTCGCTTCTGAGCTAATTCAACACATGAATTAAGTTGGTGGTGCGTGCTTCGTTTATTTCTTGTGAGATGAATGAGCGAAGAGTGAGCTGAAAGGGAGTAGTGTTGTATTTCGCGTGTTGGAGATGATTAAGCTCGAGATGAGGGCTGTGGGAGGTGGTTTCCTGGTAGTCCACAGCTTACTCATGCTGGTTCTGACGCCTCTGCTCGCGCAGGCTGTTGGCTGGTAGCTCTGCACCCCGTGTGGTGTGCTGTCACCGCGGGAGACATAGGTGCCACGACTTGTGAATACGAGGACAAAAAAACCAGTCTGTGCTCCTCTTAGCGGAGACCCTGCGGTAGGAGAGCTGATACAAAGAAGATGTGCTTGAACCGACCTTTATTTCTTTGTTATTGGGCTACTGCATAGTGTATTAAGTAAAACTTCTGGAGCATGTCACTTCATGCTGAAGTGTGTCAAGTTGTAAAAAATCAAGCTCAGAGATTGAATTTGTATTTTTCTCTGGCAAATAACACAGTACTAACTGACAAACAAGTAATTAGTTCCTTTTCTTCCACTCCTGGGTTACTTCTCCTGTTGTTCGGTGCTTAATTTTTTCAGCACAGCCTTTGCATAAGGAAGGTTTACCTGCCTTCTGTACCTCCTGTAACTCTTTGCCTTTCCTTTTTCTGCTCGAGTGCCCTTAGCTGGTAAGTGTGGAACTGAGCAGGTAGGCACAGCTGGGGTGCTTTCATATGTGATCTAGTGTTAAACATCAATTATACTTCACTGCCGAGGATTTGCCAGAGGATGAATTTAGAGCTACTAAAGGAGGTGCTGTGTGAAAATTCCCCTGCTTAGCTGGACCACTCCTGAAGACCAAAAAGACTCGATGGGATTTTGAATGTCTAGGCAGTCTTTAAAGCTGAAATGGGCGCCGGCCTGCGTGCATGGTTTGCCCCTCTGGCAATTCAGCAAACTTCTGTTTCATGAGGGGTTTGACTTGCCAAGTAGCCTGAAATAACTACTAAAGGTCAATTTTTATTTTTTTAATTATTTTTTTCGGTATGATTTAGGCAATTTTGCTGCAGGTTTCTCTTTTTTTTTTATGACTGGTGTCATTAAATATAGGGTGTCAAACTCATTTAATGTTGTATTTGCTTCTTTTTAAATTTCCTGTGTGGAGATTAATCTCTGGCCTTTAGAAGGGGAAATACTTCTGCTTTAAATCACTGTATTGTCTACCATTATCTAGATGTAGGGCCTTAAGTTCCTGCATTATTCCTTGCTGCAGCTCAAGGCACTGTGCATGCTGATGCTGTAGATGGTGTTTGATCATCTGGAGTGGCTGCTTTTGAAAAGCCTTTCACAAATGCTAGAGTAGACGCAGGAAGACTCTCTTATGTTTTAGTGTGGTGTATGTATAATGTATTTTACTAAGCTCTGACTATTTTGTACATTTGAGGAGGACTGAAACTGGTGCTTCCTCTCTGTTGAAAGAGCTCGTGTGTTGCAGTAAAATACAGTGCTGCTTTGGTTAGGGAAAAAAGTGTTCATTTAACCATTTAAATGTGTGGGACAGGATCCTCCCTGTCTGGCAGCGTGCCACTTTTTTTGTGACACGAAGGTAAGCTGACAAGAAAAACAGTTGCTTTAACTGAAAGCAGTAAGAGAATTCTAACCAAATCCTGGTGTACGCCAGTTTATAAAATGAGAACACAGCTTAAATTTATTCCATCCAGTACAGTAGGCAAAAGGTACAGCACTCACTGGATGAAAATGAGTTCTTGGAAAGGAGGCAGGAGAAGCTGTTAAGTGGAGTCTTATGTTACCAGCTGGTTTGGATGTTCTTCTAAGAATACATATAGAAGCTTCCCTGCATCAGTATTTTCACTGTGCAGCTATGCACGTAAATGCTTTCAAATTCATAGCATGTGTTTTGCTTTTATTTCAGGTGTACTTGAAGGCACCTATGATTCTCAATGGTGTCTGTGTAATCTGGAAAGGCTGGATAGACCTACAGAGACTGGATGGTATGGGCTGCCTGGAATTTGATGAAGAGAGAGCACAGGTAAGACAGTCTGCCCGTGACTGCTGTGTTGTAGACATGTGTTTGTCCTTCTGGAAGGAAACAGGCAGTCAGGTTGTGATCACGCCTTCTCATTTGCTTGTTTCCTGCCTTCACTTTGAGTACAAATTCCAAAGAGAACTTGCTATATAGCAAGATCAGAAATAAGTGATTGTGGCTAAACTAGTGTTTTAATTAGATCAAAACTACTGGGGGGCCGGAATCATCTGTCATTTACAGCTTTGTGGGTGATTTAGCACTATTACTATGCATCAGAGTAGTAAGTCCTAAAGTATTTGGAAAGTTATGTCTGTAACTTGAAACACTTTAACTGGCAAGTCTGTTCTAGCTGTTTGGGTGATTGGGGTTTTTTAAGTAGCTTTTTGTTTTATTGGTGGGGGATGAATAGGGTTTTTTCATTTGTTCTCTGACAGCGATAGACTCTTTGCTCTGTTAAAGTATGGCAGCTGTTGAGAACTTCTTTCCTATCTTCCTGCTTCCTAGCACCAAAGTGACTATCTAGCAGCTGGATCTTTGGACACACACAAGAACGAAATAAGCAGAGAGGAAATGACACTTTAAGTGCATGTCACATATACAAGTTTTCACTGACACAGCTGTAGGGTTCCTTCATTTAGTCAGACTTGAGACAGACCTCCTTTACTTTTGAGATGTAGCTTGGTGACAAAGCTCCTTAGCTGGTAATAGACGCTGCTGCAGCAGCTTTGTGTGGGCTGGCACGCAGATCACCTGTCTCTGCAGTGGATGGTAAATTGGATGTAGTAACACCAGCTACCAGAGTTACCACTTAGAATCTATATTTTGTGGTGAACTCAGCGGTTCATTTCTGTGGTCTGGTGATTTAGAAACGTTAGAACTATCTGAAGGCATGGTCCAAAGTGCTTCCGAATACAAGGCTTTGTGAAGCATGCAGAGAAAAGAAGGGTGAGCCATTTCCTGCAGCCTTTTTTTTTTTTTTAAAACTCCTCCAGCAAATGATTCTTAATAATTTATTCTGTACCTGTATGTAGCCATTTTCTCTTGACTTCTCTCTGAACACTTCTTCTTTCACCCAAGACTTCCCCTAACTTTTCTAGATATTTGACTAATTCATTTTGAACCACTGTTCAGTGTCTCCTAAATGCTAACTCTTTGTCTTCAGCTTGACAGCATAATAAAATTGGAGCTTTGTTTATCTCCTTCCAGCTCACTCGTGAATAATTGAACTGGTTTGTGTGGCACTGTTGATTTCCTTTGTCTTTCTTCATTACGCCTCATGTATGTTAGACACACGGGCGACTTTTGCAAAAACTTAATATTCACACAAACTGTTTTGCCAGATTAACTTTACTTTCCCTTTGTGCCCTCTTGGGGGTTGCTTCTGCCAGTTGTGCCCTGGAACTGATTTAAACAAGGATGCATTCTCTATTCCCACCGCCTCCCTCTCCTCCTCAGCCCTCACTTCCTTGGAGTTTCCCTTTGTCTTCTACAGCCACAGTCGGTCATGGCGTAACAAGTAGGAACTCCCTGATTCTACCTAAATACCAAGAGCACTCCTCTAGTCCAGGCATGCAGAATGGGAGGGCATATTGATTCTTTTGTTTCTCTTCAGGAGCTGGAAATATTCAAATCAAATTTTATATGTAGAGAGAAAGAGAGGGAGATTTATATATATAGTTGCAAGCTTTGTGGTGCCGTGCCTCTCCCAAACTTAAGAAACCAATTTGCACACTAATGAGATCCCATTACTGTGACTATGTTTTGGGTTACATAGAAATATTTTTGTGTCAAAACAGCGTCTTTGAAAGGGTCACAGCACCGCGGGCTTTCTTCAGGATGGCTTGAAGAGAGAGGGTATGCTGTTGTGAGAATAGCCCTGCCGCCTTTTGTTAATCCACCAGAAAAGCCGCGGAACGAAGCTTTTACTTGAGTGGTCCTATTTGCCGTGGCGTTCACTTCTCCCAAAGCTGGGTGTCAGCGCGTTGTGCTGGCTGAGTTCCTCTGGCAGCAATGAGTTCTGGGGGAAAAGAGTCGCTGCTGCGGGCTCCGTCGATGAGAAAGCCGTCAGACGATGAAGGCTCACGCAGCAAGATCAGCCGTAGACCCCCTGAGGACCATGCAAGATAAGTCCCAGGGGTTTTGATCTGTGTCTGCTAGGTTTGATGCATAACACTAAGTCACATGACTTTTGATCTGGACATGCACTTGGAAGGAGATAGCGTCGCTCTCTTCCAAAATGGGATAGTTCCTGAAAAAAAGGTGCACCTTTCCAAAAAGGAGGTTGGTAAGGTGACCAGTGGGTTCAGTTTTTCCCTTTTTAATTTCCCAATAAATGCTTTTGCATTGTCTTGGATTATTTTAGTTTCCTGATGTGCATGTGCTGCCTTAACTACACTTAGGAGTTCCTTTTTGTTGTCTTCAGGAAGTATTTGTGCACTGAGCATGTCATATTTTTTTTTTAATTTTTTTTTTTTTTTTTGCGAGGGTTGTCAGTGTTTTCTTGAGTCTTGAGTAGAGGGTGCTGAGCTGGAGGTATTGCACAGTGTGGATCTACAGAGACAGGTTTGCGCTCAATTACAGGTGTGTAATTGTTTTCAGTTTGTGCTCCTTGGCGATTATGAGGAGCTCGTTGTTGGTCTTCTTTGCAGCAGTACCTAAGAGTTCCCAGGGTTATAAGGTGCTATATAGAAAGGCCCTAAACAGAGGCAGAGAAGTAGCTGCACTCTTGTATTTGTTAGTATTGTAAACGTTTGGGCAATCTTTTACGTTCTTCAGTTTCCTTTTTCCTGTGTCTGTCACTTTGTTTCCCATTTTTAAAAACTGTTTTAATACTGCCAGTGGCAGTTGATGTAACTGCTGACTTGGATCCCAAAATAACACTTCTGGGTTTAAATGCCTCATCCTATGCAGTGTAGTGCCTGTGGTACCCACTGTCCTTGTAATGAGACCCCTCATTACACACCCCTACTCCTGTTTTCCGGAAGGCTTGCCTTGTACCAATGTAATACTCTTGCATTTTCCTGCCTCATACCACTTCTTACTAACCAATACTGGCACCGGATAAAATTTTTCTTTGCTGCCGCACTTTGGAAATTATTCTGTCCTTCACCAGGTCAAGAAAACATTTTAGGAAGAAAAACCACATGCATAACAATGGAGTACTTTAATTGTAACTTTTAAACTAGTGTTCTTTCTATTTAATTCACAGCTTACTAATGTCTTCCTACTAAGCAGTCTTCATTTTTGTTTCTGGAGGCCCCGATTCAGCTGCTGGTTCAGTCTTCAGTGGGCTAATACACATACAGCTCTCCATACATGCTTCAATGTCTTCCCCGTTTGGGGCTGAGGTTTCCCTGGAGTTGATATTTGAGTGTCATTCAAAGACTTTCTGTCTTTTAATGGTACTTTTGTATCTCTTCTGTCATAGAGCATCCTTGCTATGTAGATTCAGTCGTTAAAAATGGTTGTTCTCACAAAGTCTTTCCCTACCAGGTTGCTGGGGGGTCTGTGTATGATTTGGGGTGTGCATAATAAGCTTCTTTTGGTTTTGGTTTTTCTGGGTTGGGGGCCTTGTTTTGTTCTGTTCTCGTGTTGATATGGCTCATGTTTTTCTTATTCTCCTTTTTCTTAGTAGATTCATACTGGGAGCACTTTTATTGATTAAAACTAAGATGGATGATTGGGCCGAATTCGCTAGGCTATAATTACTAGATTTGAGTGACATTTGAAAAAAAAAAAATTTTTTAAATTCCTGTTGTACAAGGTCCTGAGATGTTTGTTAATTTCTGTTGCAGCACATCACTAGGAGTAGCGCAGAATTATTTTTTCTACTTAAAAAAAGTTCTGATGCTTTTTTCCCCCCTTTCTCAGGCATTAGTAAACCAGTGTTTCAGTTGTCAACATGTACTCATTCTGGATGTCAACATACTGATTTTTCTTATGAATTTCTAATTTAGTTTCTGTTGGTTATGACCATTTCCTTAAACTATTCTGGCTAAGGCTACATGTTAGCCTTTTGTTTCATGACCACTTTAAATGATGGTAAAATGCAAAAAATCTTTTATTAAGAAAGTCCGCTTTCATTTAAGTCTGTTTTAAAAAAAAAAACTTAATAAAGACATACATAGCTTTTGTAAATGAGAAATAAGGCAGCTTTTCTGTAGTCACCTGGGAGACAAGCTTATCTATTTTATCTCTATCCTTCTGCATTATTAAGAACAAACTTTCCAGTGTCTGACCTTGGTTGCGATGCGTTGCATGAACATGAAGATAGCTATAAATGGGCCAAATTCTACTCTTAAAAACAGTAGGTAGTGCTGAAATGTTACTTTACTGGCAGCTTTAAACATTGCCTTTCAGCCTAGCTTTCTGGGGACCTGGCTGTGTGGAGTTATTGATTGACAGATGTTTGTATTTAACTGTGTTAGGCCACGCGGGGCACTCACTCACATCAGTTCACAAAGTAGCTTGAGGGTGCACAATTGTGCCTGCGGCAAAAAAGGCAATTTAACATTCTCTCAGACTAGGGATGCTTTATCTTAAATTAAAAAATTTATGCACTTAATCCCTCGCTGTATTAAAATTTAGTTGGGCTCTCAACATGTTTATGTCCTCTAACAGTCAAGGTTAGGATTTTTTATTTGAAATAAAACTTTCAACTTGAAAATTACATTTGGGGGAAATCGTAAGTAGAGTTAGTAGTAGTTAGAGCTGAGGAGTTATGAGGAGGGAGAACCGATACAGTTTATCCCTTACTGTTTTGTGGAACCTCTTTAGGTTTGACTCCTCCGCTCTGAATGTTTCAAAATTCGGCTGGGGAACAGAGCCATCTGTTTTCATTCTGAGCAAAATATGTGCTTAGAAGGTCTCTTGAAGAGAAATAATTTGTAAACCAATTAATAATAATAAAGTGTTACTAACACGTAAACTTAAAACGTTTCCTAATAGAAAACATGGTTTGAAGGATTTTTTTTTTTGAATGTTAACTTATTAAATCTATTCCTGTGCATAAGCTGTTGTTAAAAATAAGCAATGGGGCTGTTGAAAACCTGCAGGTTTCTTTAGTGTTGTGTGGGACCATGTACAGAGGAGTGGAGGAATAACTTCTTCTTTGCACTTTCTTATGCATCTAAATTTAAGTTAAATGATACATGAGGATTATGAATGTTCATACCAATGCACCCTCGGCAGCTTTTGATAAAATGGAGGATTTATTTGGTTTGTAACTTAGATAATACTTTTTTTCAAATGAAAGAGAATTAAATTACCAGTATTTATATAGCAATGCTAGTGAACTCTGTCTAGATATACCTGTGAATACTGTCTTCAAAATTACTTTTGTGAGGAGAATAAAATGTAGTGCCTCTTCCGTATAACTTTTGAGAATTCCTAGCTTTCCAAAAAACCAGCAACACTTTAAACTACTTTGGAAAAACAGTTCTCCTTTGAAAACGTATTTCAGTAGTAGCTGCGTTGCAGCTTTGGTTCTCTCTGCCGCAGTGATGAAGGTGAGTATTATTTCATTAACCTGTATTGGCATTTGCCTGCAACTCATCTGTGTTCTGGCAGATTCTGTAGGACGCGCTTGTCGTTGCTGCCGGGTCATCCCTAATAGTCAAAAGAAATGTGGTCGGGGAGAAACGAGGGTTGCCTTGTGTGTCACTCTGTGTCATCTGGTTTGGTAGCAGGAGGATGCATTGGCACAACAAGCCTTTGAAGAAGCTCGGCGAAGAACTCGTGAATTCGAGGATAGAGACAGGTCTCATCGGGAGGAAATGGAGGTGAGGGTTTCACAGCTGCTGTCAGTAACTGGTTAGTACTTTCCCAAAACTTTAGATTGTTTCTGTTTGTCTGTTTGCACAATGTTGTCTGTTTGCTGTTTGTTGTTGTCGTGTGAAAATTGCAAAATGCATTGCTTTTAACTCTTGTAAAACGAATTTCAAGGTTTTTTTGACGTTTTGATAAGAATTCTCTGATTTTTATCCTTTCTTCCTTTCTGTAGGTGGCCTTATCTGTGGGCACGTAGGCTGTAACGATACATGTGTTCACAGAGCTGGCATATCTCTCTCAACTGATACTTTAATAGCGGAGAGGGATCTTTTGCCCGATGCATTTCTCATTAACACAGGAAAGGCTTGGGGAGCTGCAGGCGCGTTGTTTGTAGCTCATTATCCCATATTGTGGGAAACGTTACCAGTGAATTTAATCAGATGCCACAGTCTGCATTCTTGTACAGGCTAGTTTTATTTTCCTCTCACCTTTGTCTTACTGGCGGGGAGTCTTAACTCCTCTCCCGCACTGGTTTAGTTCCCCCTGTCTTGTTCTTTATTTCTGTAGGGCCCCACAGTCTTGAATCTTGTTCTTTCTTGATGAGAGCAGAAATTACCGGGATCAAAAAGAGAGGAGCCAGAAAAGGGAATGGAAACCAGCTGCTCTGAGATGTCAGAAAGGCAAGAGCTGTAAGAGGACGAGTAATACATAAGGAGAGTTGGCAAATTTAAGGCAGGCTGTAGGTCAGGCAGAGAATAGGGAGAAAACAGAAACACTTGCTATTTCTTTCCTTTACTAACTCTGTTTCCTGCTTCATCAATACAACCTGACTGTACTAGAATCAAAAGTGATCAGTCTGCTGCTTCTCAGCTTTTTACAAAATGTGATTATTGTTATTGCTAAGCTACTTTTCTTCTGGCAACCTTACTGATAATTGAGATGATGAGACAAACTCCCTTCCCTTCCAAGTACAATTGGAAGACAGTGAGCATGAGAATGAGAGGGGGAAGGCAGATGGAGAGACTAGCATCTCTCACTTCAAAGGGATGGCTGGTGCGTGTCTCCTTGCAAACGCTGGTGTAGCCAGGTCAGATGTCAGCTGCAGCGAAGGTAAAATCCTCGCCTCAGGGGCCTCACTGCCACTGGATCCTTGGAGCAACAGCTAGATGACGGGAATCATTCCGTATCTCTCTCGGCATGGCTGGAACCTGCTTCCAAGTGCAGTTCAAAGGAAAGTAGAATTAACTTAAAGCTGTGGCAGCCTGCCTTAATTTTTAACAACACAGTAGGAACTTTAAGCCCAGCCTTATGTCCTTGACTTCAATTTACTTCAAGATTTTCTTGATTTATTTTCCTTTACTGTGCCCATCATCCTCATGCCTGTTACTACAGAGAAGAAGCCCTCTACTTACTGAGTGCTGAAGGTTAAAGAATGGGGTTTCCAGAAATAACTTCAGGAGTTCTGTGGGACTTGCTCTTTCCTCCGAGTGTAGAAAGCACTTATTTGCAGCTAGAATGCACAAAACCTCTTTCAATTAACAGTGAGCTTGAGGTAATATCGAGCATCTGGGGCTTCATGACAGACATCAAAACTTGTGATGCTGAGACACAAAAAGCAACATCCCTGGCCAGCTGCAGGAGCTGGAGTCAGGAACTTCTGAAGACTCTTGCTTTTAATAAGGCAGCAGGCAGTTGTTATTAAATGATGTCCTTATTAGCTGGCAGTACCTATTGTCTCTTAAAACAGCAATAGTCATTGTCCCAGCTTTTAAAAGACTCGTATAGATCACCTACAGAAAGGAAGAAAAGGAGAAATTACTGACTTGAAATATGAGAACCCATTGTCAAAAGGTACTTCAAATTTATGTGATGTCAAACACAGGTTTTTAATAATTGCAGTACGTTTTGTTATGCATGCTTTATTTTTTTATTTTATTGTATGTGTTTAATACGTATAACCAAGACATCTTTGCCTCAATTATTTGTAGTGCTGTAATTGGGTTTTACATTTCAGTTCTCATTCGTGTGTTTGGGGGAAGACGTCCTGGCCACATATCGGGAATGTTTACAGATGAGCTTTTGCGCTCTGGATCTTAAAATGGAATTAAAAATCGGGATGCTTTGGGGTGGGGCAGGAGGGGGAGCAGGGATAGACTTACAGTGCATTCATTCCGAAGGAGGAATTGGGTTTCCAAACCGTTCGTTTTCCCTGACTTTGCTACGGCTGTTTTCTAATGCAGCATTTGGGCAGAATCAAGCGAACTTTAATCAGTAAGCATATACATAAGGTGCTCATGATCATCATATAGAATTCTCAGTAGAAGGGAATGCGTGAGTGTGTGTTCCCATGTTTGTTGTATTTATGGTCTGTATTGAATTTTGCAATGCTTAATGCTCGGTCAGCTTGGAAATACAGTTTGTCAGTTATACCCTTCTGATTATTGTGTTGCTGACAGCTATAAAAATATTAGTCCCAACTGTATTGGGTACTGTTTGTGCCGTTCCGGTGGGTCAAAGGGTGTCTGGTTGCACTGTAGAGGTGGTACTTAAAGGTTTTTATAGGACAGTTAGAAAAGGTGGCTTCTAAGTGTGCTGAGTGACACAACACCCACATGAAAATCCCCGCAGCGTAATCTTTTTAATGATAATCTATACATCTTTCATCATTACTGAAATTTAAAAGTTTTTCTTTCCTGCTAAGCTTGGCGCAGACAGTAAAACTCCGAACTGCCAGACCTGGAACAGGATCTCATCAGTGTTAATGATTGTTTTAGAAATTGCAACACTGTATAAAATCAGGGTATTTCAGACAGTAGAATTACAGCTAAAATGCCTTTAATAGAGACCAGATTCTGCTTCGGTGGGGGAGAGAAGGGGAATCCTGCAATATTTCGCCCTGCTCCTACCCAAAACAGAGGCGCCAGCTCTTTGGAAACATTTATCCATCCAAAGCCTGGCAGCATATGAAAGTGATCAGATTCAGTTCTTTATTTATACAGCTTTCTGCCTAGAAAAGGTCCCCTATTCTAAGTTGCTCTGCAGACTTTTAGAACAAAGTGGTGTATCTTTGCCTAGCAGTGATCAGTGAAGGCTGTTGAAAACAGTTAAAATGGCTTGCACGTGGCAGTTGGATACTCGAATGGTGATACTTTGAAGGTGGGAAAAATGGCAAGTGCAGTAACAATTTATGAATAATCGCTCTACTGACTTTCGTTTTTAAGTATCCTAAAAAAACCCCAACTGATAAATAAACACCAGCAAAAAAACCAACCCTCAGAGTGCTGTCAGGTTTGCTTGCCTGCCTTCCATCACGTAGTATCCCTTCCATTGATGGCTTTGTTAGCACAACAGACCTTGATTTTTTTTTAACGAGCATATTCTTTGAGTCTGAGGGCAGACGCAGTAGTCGTTGGTAGGTTGTGCTTGAATTTCCAAAGCAAAACATTTTTGTGCAATTACAGCGCTTCTCTAATGTAAATAGGGTGTGAGTGGATTTAGAAATTTTCATTGACATTTTAGTGCCTTGGAGTTGAACTGCGTTCTGTTATATTTTTAACGTAGTTTCAGTTTTGAATACAAGACGCTTTGGGGTTTTTCTATGAACTTGCGTAGCTTGGTCACATCAGATACCGCAAATCTTGCCTCACTGTTCAGGATTCTTTTGGTTCAAAGATGCTTCTGAAGTCAGTGAGTGTTTTTAATTAATGCCTTCAAAATTAATAATGTATTCCAACGGCTTTCACTCTTACAGAAACGTTGGAATGTTGAGACAGTAAATGTTTAATGATACGCATGAAGAAAGACCATATCCCCAGTTAAAGACTGTTGTAAAAATAAATGATTATATGAAGCTTTCTAAGTTTAGGAAGACAGAGCTGCTTGGCGAACTTGCACTGTCGAACGGCTTCACACCAGTCGAAGGCAAAGTGCTCTTTCCACGAGCGAGTTCCACCACAGGGAGCTTGGTGCCAGGTCATGACTTTGGGGCTGTGTTCTGGAACTGATGCCAGGTTGATGAACTTGGAAGTATTTGTGCCTTTCCCTTTGCTAAACTGTAGAAGGGGGTGAGGAGACGGAAGGGATAGCAGTGAGGCAGATGCCTAATTTTCACTATCTCTTTATCCCCTGGTGTCTTGGTTGAGAAAGTCAGTACTAGGGTTTTCTTCTGTTTTTCTTCGTTTCAGTACCAATGACCAGAGTTGCTGCCTAGACATGCTTGAATCTTCCAGTAAAAACTTTTGTTTTTTACTCAGTGTTCTGGCTGTAGTGGCGTGATGCAAAATGTGATATACACTGTCCAGGGTGAAGAGCTGCGTGGGCAGCAGGGCGAGGGAGGGGATTCTGCCCCTCTGCTCCGCTCGGAGGAGACCCCCCCTGGAATCCTGGGTCCAGCTCTGGGGGTCCCAACAGCAGAAGGACACGGAGCTGTTGGAGCGGGGCCGGAGGAGGCCCCAGAGATGCTGGGAGGGCTGGAGCCCCTCTGCTGGGAGGACAGGCGGGCAGAGCTGGGGGGGTTCAGCCTGGAGAAGAGAAGGCTCCGGGGAGACCTTCCAGCCCCTGCCAGTGTCTGAAAGGGGCTCCAGGAAAGCTGGGGAGGGACTCTGGATCAGGGAGTGGAGCCGTAGGATGAGGGGGAACAGTTTTACACTGGAAGAGGGGAGATTTAGGTGAGCTATTGGGAAGCAATTCCTGGCTGTGAGGGTGGTGAGCCCCTGGCCGGGGTTGCCCATAGAAGCTGTGGCTGCCCCATCCCTGGAGGTTCAAGGCCAGGTTGGACGGGTCTTGGAGCAACCTGGTGTGGTGGGAGGTGTCCCTCCCCAGGGCAGGGGGTGGCACTGGATGATATTTAAGATGCCTTCAACTCTAACTGTTTTATGAGTCTCTGATCCTTACGACTGTGAGAGAACCCCTCGTTGGTGAAATTAGAGTACATTGAAATTAATGGCCTATGTTTGGTTCAGAAGAGCAGCGAGTGCCTCCTGCCAGTTGTTCATTGGAGCAGAAGGAATTAAGCAGAGGATTTCCAGCAAGGGGATGGATAATGAGAAGAGGCTATTATGTGTGTTGCTGTGTACAGACCATTTTTTGTGTAGGCAAACTATTAATTTCAAAATTTAAGTCGTCTCTTTGAGTGTGCAGTTTGTCCTACTCTGTAATTCTTGAGCTTGGCTAAGGATGTTCTACAGATTGCTTTACCTAGGGGTGGGTCACATCTTTCCCCAGTTTTCCAGCACAGTTTGTTAAACCAGCGTTTTTGGAGTGTAATTTTTCTCTATTTTGTGTTCATTTCCAATGTTGCTGCCATGCTCTTTATTTTAGCAACACTGTGAGTAAAGAGGCAGAGTGGTTTGCTCTTCCCTGAAACTGTCTAGTTTAGCAATCTGTCTGTTTGTGGTCTTGTGCTAAATATAAATTACATTAATGGCTAAGTGGAGACATTTTGGGAAACTGCATGAGATTCCCATTTAAAAAAAAATAAAAATCTTCATTTTGAAACTTGTCTGTCTTCCACTAGAAATCCCTCTCAATACAAAGCACCAAAAAACCTCACCAACCCTGCCGTTTAAAAATTGCTGGAGTAAAAATTTACCTAAATTTTTAATACTCAGTCCTGCCCTAGGTTTCTGCACATATTCGTTGTTTGTTGGGAATTATGACTTGAAATGAGAGAGATGCATTTCATCTAATTGTGCTAAAGTTGGGAACTCTTGGAAAACAAAATTTTTCTACAGAAATTTGAAACAAATTGAAGTAGTAGGACTAACTTTCCTGTTCTTGCAAGGCTCTAGACAGTGAAGTCATTCTCCCTCCTTTCTTCAAAAAAAAAAAAAGGAATTTAAGATGAAACTACTAGTGCAAATAAATGCTCTAACTATTTTTGTCAAGTATAACTTGCTTTAGAAGAAAATACAACATTCCAATCTGGTCCTTTTTTTTTTTCTTTTTTCCTCCTCCTCAAACTCTGACCTTTAAGGTTTTTTTCCCCTCAAAAAATAATCTGGAATGAATTTAATTACTAGTTATTGTATGTCCTCTCCAAACTGACAATGACATAAAAATAGTATAACCTTTAATACAGTTTTTTTTAGATGTGAAAGAAACCCAAACTGTTAATTCTCCATATGCAGTGGCTCGTGTGGACTTGGTTTATGCTTGTGTGTGTATATGAGTGCATAAATATATATGATTTGTTTATATTCAGGATGAATACAACATAATTTAGAAAAAAGCATTAAAGTACGCGTGCGAATATCCGTTGCCTCAAAAGGTTGTGCCATGCGAGTGCAGTACAAGTAGGCCAGGAACATTGAGTAGGTTGTTTCACAAGAGCTTTAATGTGCTGGTATTGGTGTAAAAGTGCTATGGAATGCATATATCAGGAAAAACAATTTGTGCTGTACCGAATCAATGCTGACCGTAGTAGAGAGGAGATCAATCTTGCAAATCGGGGGAATACTGTAATATAAGCGTCTTCTTTCAGTCAATGAAGGTTAGAAAGGGGCTGAGCAACAGAGAGGCAATCGATATTAATTATAAATTTATAACCTTTATACCAACCTTCAAACAGTGCTTTCTAAAAGGGAGCGTTTCAGGCTTTCCCCCCCCTTGGAAAGGAAGCTTTCATTTAAAAAAAAGTAGTATTTTAGTCTGTACTCTATGCTCTTAAGAGCTTACTCTGTTGCCGTGCTTTTTCCTTCCTCGGCTTGCTGTTACCGTAGCCCGGTTACCGATGTGGTGTGCCAAAATCTGCAGCTTCGCTGTGGCTTTTCAACAAAGATGCAACTCTTGCAATGATTTCAGGCCAGAGAGCGCATCAGGAATCGGTCAGCAAATTCCGGCGGTGCTCTCTAGCAGCTGGTGGTGGGAGAGCAGACTGGGCACCTAACGCGGTGAACTGGTGTTCGTTTTTAGTGGAAGAGTACCCTGTTTCTAGGAAGTAGATTGTTGGAAGCTTGAAATGAAGTCTTGATGGAGATAGGTGCGAAGTGATTTTTATCTATGGCCTTTGTCAAGAAGTTTGGTTGGTTTGGCTTTCAGTGAGCTTAAAAGGCAATGAAATGGGTGTAGGACTAAAAAGTGTTGAGTGTAGAGTTCAGAATATTAGTTATTTGACAAGGATTTCAGTCTTAACGTCCTCTTACCAAATTTGAGAGACTCTTTTTTTCCATTATTTTCATAATTTAAGTGATGCTTGGCATTATAATTAAGAAGGACCAAGGCTACTTCTTCCCAGGTGCCAAGTGGAAAGGAGAGGCGACTGCGGAACAGATGCTACAGCCAGCAAACAAAGCCACTCCAGAGGCTGGATCTCGGCTGGGCAGTCTGTGCTGATGGCTGCGTTGGTGAGGAAGGTGGTAAAAATGGTAACCCCTCCTGACCGTCAGCGGCTGACAGGCGCAGGGTGATGGGGTCCGTTTGCTGCCGTAGCTAAAATTGTTCTGAGCAGTGAAGGCTGAGAGGAGGGAGGGCCTCTGCTGAAGATCCCCAGAGACCTGCAAGCGCACAGGGTGCCTCAGCAGGCTGTAAGTGTGACTGGGGAAGTTTTATTCTGTATGAGCTGTCATTCTCACCACGTCGTCGGGGCCCGGTGCTGCTGATTTTTAATTCAGAGAAGGCTTTTCCCCGCCCCTCCTCTTCTGTTGAGTAAAGGTAATTGGAATGGAGGCACGGCCAGCGTTTTAACCGTGTTCACGTCTCTGTGGGGAGAGGCTGTTATTAACCAGCAGCTCAGAGAAGAGCTTTCCATTTGCTTTTCCTCATGCGGGGTCTGCCTCAGTTAGCAGGACTAATGTGGAGATGCACTTGATTGTAACTGGTCATTTTTCTGAGTATTGCTCTCTATTTCAGGGCTTTGTTGTTTTGGGGGGGGGTGTGTGTGTTGTTTGTGTTTTGGGGTTGGGTTTTTTTTGTCCTGTGGTTATATGCTTTTTAGAAAAGTATCTGCAATGTGTTCTCAGTTTGTCTTTTTTTTTTTTTTAAATCCTTTTCAGGAGGCTGACAGTCCTTCTAAGAGAATCCAAATGTTCACTGTTTAGTTTTTTCATAACATAGCCTGATTTTTTTTTTTTACTTATTTAGTAAATTATAGATGACAGATGCCAAGGCACATAATGCATCTGCTCTGTCTGTTTTAGCAGTACGGAGCTGCCAGAATGCAATTAAAGAATTGCAGTGGAGTTGTCCATGGAGAGACTTTATTTTGGCTACTCTTTGTGATGGCCCTTCTTCAAATTATCTCCCTTCTCCTTCCCTCCTCTTCACCAGTGTCGCAACTTATCTATGCAGTGTGTGTTGCTTTTCCTTCCAAGTATTCAGAGGTCCCAATTTTGCCTTCTGGGTGTGTTTTAAGTGATTTGTTGAAAGGGAGGGCCATCTCCCAGTTCTGCTTTCTCAGAGCGGTCGTGTAAACCGCGCGGTGGGACTGTGTTATCTTTTCCTGATGAACTTATGTGGTAAAGGGAGTTGGCTTCCTTAGGTATGCTGGAGAATTCTGAACGTGCCTAGGAAGGCGGGTGGGTACAGATGCTTTCTCAAAGCCCAGCGTAAGGAATTGGCACTGTTGAAAGCACCATCAATTGCAGCACAGGTTGGGATTGAGTGGCAGGAGTAGGAGGAGGATGGTGTCCGACTGCCTTGACTGCTGGAGGAACTGCTTGTGTGCTCCCTCCCTTATTTGCTATTTTTCTTACATCTGTTTTAACTAAGTGCCCCAGTAACAGATGCAGATGCTGCAACGTGATCCTCGTCCAAGAGAGTCACAATTCTAAGTTAATGATTTGATGACTTCCAGCTATCTAATTTATTGTAAAGAAAACTAATCTAATAGCAATATTACTGCATCGTACTCTGGATACATCTTTTAGTCCATACCAGTTAGCCTGTACTTAGGCTTGGGAAAAGCTCACAGAGAAGGGAGTTGAAGAGAAAATAGGTGTAAGAGTATTGCCGGGGGTACTTCTTGTGTTTGCCCTCAAGTCAAAATGATTTTGTTAGTAACTTTGCTCTGGTTTCAGAGTATGTTGTTACCCCCGTGGCATTAGCATTATGAGTTCAGCGTGAATAAATCTAGGCTAGCATGTTACAGGAGGCTTTGAAATGTTTTGTGCCAGATACGTTCCTGCAATTCTTTCAGTCGGTCATCATACCGTCTCCAGCGTTAGAGGTTTTAAATGGCCTGTGGCCAGTTATAATTCCTTCCGTATTGCAGAAGATTTGCATGGCTTCATGTGCTGAAAGCTGAGTGCGAAGTATTTTTGGGTATCGAAACTCCCGATGTGACCGTCGCGTTAACTATTCAATTTCAGGATATCTGGAAGGAAACTGGGCAGTGTTGGTTAAAATGCACTCATTTTTAGGAAAATTATAACTGTGGTGGGATCTGCTTACTATTTACAAGTTTTTCTCGTAAGCAAATATTTGTTATCCTTTCACTAAGTAGTAGGTGAGTAATGTTCAGAGTAGTGCTCCTTCAAACTTAAAATCAGCAGTTGACTAAAAAATGAAATATGCTTAGATAAGGTGAATAACTGCTGTTTTCTCATGACTCATTATGCGTGACTTGTGGCAGAATATTCCATTTCCCAATGGCAAAGATAGATGCGTCTTTCTTAATTGAAGCAAGTCTCCTTAATCTTTGAGAGAAGCTGAGCTCATTATTCACTGAGAGTAATTCCTATGCTCTGGCGTGGCGTCATAAGGTATGCATTTCAAAAATGAGAGCAAATACTGCAATTCAGAGGATTGATTACCTGTGTATGAGACCCCAAATGGAGAGGATTCTGGAAATGGCTATTTTTACCTCTGCAAAAGGGAACTTTTAGCTTCCTGTAATAGACTGAGGGGAACTACCGGATACTACCGTCCTGGTAGTCGCGCTCCTCCTGCGAGCGGGTGTTAAGGATCTTGTGGTATTTCTTCAGAAAGTTGTGTTTTGCCCATGCCAGCGGACAAAAGTATCACCCAGTGCCTGGTGCGCTGCAGCGTGTTTGCTGTCTGCATACAAAGTGATTTCTCCTATGTTTCATGAACCTTTTGATTTTTTTTAAGACACATATGTATACGATGTTTTTTACATAATTTTTTTGGCCCGTAAAGCCCCGTTGTAGCTGTTGCGTGCTGCATACGTGTGTTTCAGGTGTCCATGTTCTTGCATGGCAGTGTAGCGCAAGTGAAAGAGGGTGTCTGAGCGAGACGGAGCTGTCATTCCAACGTGTTGCCCTTGCTTCTGTAAATCCCCACTTAGTGAAATGCAAAATTACACCTTTATCCACATACAGTAGTGTATGATATTGTAATGACTGCTTTCGGTACGTTTGAGGGTAATTTGTCATGCTTTTTGCCGATCGCTTGAAAGGGCAAATCTGGTAGTTGTTCAGTAGTGGCTTCTGCAAACTCTGCGAGTAGCAATGAGGTCATGAATCATGTGAATTCTTTCATGTGTTTTTGAAAGAAAAGGCCACTTTAGGCAAAGCATAAATGCAACCATATGCCCATACCTTTGAGTCTCTGCAGAAACCTGACAATAAAATTGCTGTGCGTAGGATTTGTTTTCTGAAGAAGAAACTGTTTGCTTTTAGAGCAGTAGTATAGCAGCAAATTAACTTGCTGGGGTTTTTTCTAGCTCAGTGTAAAAATGTTTATTGAATACAAAATTGGTAAGTAGACTGGTGTAAGTAAGGTTTTGGTAATTCTTAAGGACAGTTGCACGCCTTTGTTTCCTTTTAGAAGAAAGAGGCAGCAGTTGAAACCAGAAGAAATCCTGTTACAGTCTGTTCAGTAGGAGAAAAATAGGCCAAGTGGAACTGTTACCTTTGTTAATCTGAGCACAACTCTTAAATCAGTGTGGAAGTATCTATTTAGACTTGTTGAACAACCATTTTGTATTAAGAAAAATGTTTACAGCACGATTTATTTTTCTGTTAAAGGAGGGGGAAAAAAAAGTGTGGGCTTTCCCTCTCGCTTTTCTACAGTGATCTCAGTAGTTAAAGCTGAATGATTTGGCTTTTGGAAATAATGTGAAAAATCTCAATTAAGTGCCATCGCCTGGTATTCTGCATCTTTACAAAGAGGGCAGTTGGCAGAAGTTGCTTGGGGGCTGAAGGGAATACGCCCTTTAGCACTTTCAAGTCTTCAGCGCTGTGTGTGATTACAGCTGCTTGTTTTAATGCGATTCCTCAGAAAGATTACTGAGAAATCTGCGGGTTTGTGCGGCGGCAGTGATGTTGGCTGTCGCGTTCAGAGTTCTGCACGTAGGAAAAGCAGATTGCTTCCTTCAGTCGGAGCACGACCAGTGTAGGTAGAGCAGAAAGAGTGGAAGACCTAACCCCTAAATTCCTGAAATGCAGCCGGCGACGGTGCTGGATACGTAAACGCAGGTAGCAGTTGCCATATTTAAAATAGCGAGGGTGTTTCCAAAGCAATAACGGCAATACAACCACTAAAGAAAGTGCAGGAGGGAATTGTCTTTTCTGGGAACACGCTGATTTATTGAATCAACTCGGAACAGGATGGTTGAACGTGAACGAAAAACGTGACTTTAAATCAGTATTTGAATGGGCGAAGGAAGCAACGCTTCTGCCCGTGGGTGAAGCTAAACCAGTTGCACGGGGAGCACGGGGTTAGGTGGACAAGAAGGAGGGTAGATAAGGGAGGAAGAAGCGGATGGAAAAGGAGAAGGCTCCGTTGGAGGAGATGATGTTGGCAGCCCATGCCCGAGGGTTTGGGAGCCGTGGGGCTGGGCTGGCTGTGGTGTGGGAGCGGAGCGCTGGGTGCCGGCGGCACTGGGTGCTGGCGGGAAGGCTTCCTCTCTGTCAGTAAACGTGACTCAGAAGAGCCCGGGGAACACCAGAGCGCAGCGCTCGCTGCTGCGGCCGTTACTCACAGTTGAGTTGAAGTGCTGGCGTTGCTCACTGCCAGCCCGCGTCAGCGTGGCGGTTGCGTGAGCTGCACGTTTCGGGGGTACAACGGCCTGTGCTGAGCACCTTCCTGCCTCTTTCAACAAAACAAGAGAAGCCTTTCCTTCAAAGGAGGGAAGTGGTCACTTGTTTGGAGAGCCTTTTTTGTTTGTTTGTTTGTTTGTTTTCCCCCCCAGAAGGACTGAATGTGGCAGGTTGTCGCAGCTGGTGAAGCTAGCGAAGCTGCACCCAGTGGCGCTTGTGTAGCGGTGGCTTCCACCAGGGAAAAGCGTGGCCCCGATGCCCTTTGGGTGGCGGGACGGGTAGAGGCCATGGTGACAGCTCTTCGCTCTGCAAACATGGAATGAAAGTGTTGGTACTAACACATCTTAAAAAAACCAGCTGGCGGGTACTAGACGTTCCCCGCATCGAAGTGTGGCTTTCAAATTTAAGGATATCAATGTTTTAAAGCATTTACCTGCAGCGTTTGTGTGTGCCCCATGCAAGCAGCCTGCGTGCGTGCAGGTATAGAAGTAGATAGCAGCGTCTTTTGCTGTGACTGACCATCCCTAATTTCCTCTTTAAAAACGCCGTCAACTCAAACTGTTCAACAGAATCATTTAAAGGAGAGCTTGTGTTGTTTGTTTTGTTTTGTGGTGTTTTTTTTTTTTTTAATACAAGGGCACAATCATAAGTACCAGAGTTCTCTCAGGTTTGTATTATTGCTAGCATTACAGGTGCACCAAAGTGGGGGGAAAAAAAGTATGCTGCAGTAAAACACCAACTTTTAAGAAGTATTAAAATGTGTGACAATCTATAGATTAAATTGTGCTGGTGTTCTATCATGTTACTAAGTCTCCTTATTCCAGAAAAAGCTCAAGTAAATGTTTGCCACATGAAAATACTGAGGGGAGATTTATTTGGGAAATGATGTAACAATCTCTGCCCTCTCGCAGTGTAGCCTTTCTCCCCAAAACCATGATCCTGAAAACGTTTACAGAAAAAGTTAACAGAAGGGAATTGCACAGGAAAGAAAAAGTGTTTTTGGAAGAAGAGACATAAAATTGTTGCCTAATGATCCTGGAAGTCTCTCGCTGGTGGTTAAAGTGATGTCGAGAAGCATTTTCAGCTGGATGGAGAGGCAGAGCCGGAGCTCTGTGCCCCTCCAGAGGGAGGATGGTGTCCAATGGCCCTGCTCTGAGATTCCTGTCGGGTCTGGGGGGTTATTGAACTGAGGGGGACAGAACAGTTTTGTTGTTAAAAACGAATGCATCGGTTGTTGCTTGAAATGTAAAGTTTCTGCTTGAGAATTGGTTGTGGTCTTTGTCATGTTAATACGCTTAAGAAATTAACTGGTAACTTCTCAGTCTTTTTTTTTTTTTTGATCCTAAACGTGTGTTCATTAATGCAGGCAAGAAGACAGCAAGACCCTAGTCCTGGATCTAACCTAGGAAGTGGCGACGATCTCAAACTACGTTAATCAAGAGCAGCAGGCGTACCACGGGTCTGCATACGTGCATTGCTTCTACTTGGCAAAGGATTTAATAAAAGACCAGAAACTGTGATAACTGGGTATACTATGGTCTGTTTCCTGACCTGCGGCAGTCAAAATCACCATGAACTGCCATGGTTTGCACTATGTTTATGTTATAATACCTGCATTTCCCATTTTAAGCATGTAGCCAGTGGCAATTTGAAATTTTGTTTTTCTATGCAAACTTATTTTTGTTGGCACTATTTTAGTGAAATGGAAACTTATGCAGCTATAAAACCATTTTTTCTCAACTGTAATAAAAATTGTCACTTAAAAATAGGTCAAGATATTATGGATTTAAAACTTTTTTTGGTGGGGTGGTTTTTTTTTTTTGTAAACTGCTGGAAGCCAATGCATTCCAAGCTTAATTTTTTTAATATGGGCTTTTGGAATTTTGATTGTCCTTATTGTGCTCCTGCTTTATTTTAGATACGCATTCTTATCTTCTTTTCCGTTTTCTCCTTTTCTAAATTTGCAAGACCTTCTTAAAACTGCTGACATTATTTTGCATTATTTCCAAGCTAAACCCAGTGAATCAGAGCTGTTGGAATCAGTTTTCAAACTTTGTGGGTTTGTAAACGTTGCAGTTGCAGTATTCTTTTAACTGCTAACAATTCGTTGGTTCCACTTTTAAATGATAAAAATCTGAAGATATATTTTTTCATGCGTTACTGCGTTCTGTCCCAGTACCTGTCTTAGATTTTATTCTGTACTGAGTGAGTTTGGGTGGTTATTATACCCCTGTATATAGTACTTTACTGAAACTCAAAGGAAGTCGCAGGCTGGCTTCTGTTTTATTCAGGGATTTTTTTAAATAGTTCTGAAAAGGGATACTGCAACTCTACAATCGGATTCAACAGCGTGTTAAACTGGGAACAAAAGTGATCAGCTGCCGAGGTGATATGTATTAAATCATGTTTAAGATAGCTGCTTTAAGTATATTTTGTATCTTAGGCTTTTTTGTAAAGTTGTGCTGAATGGTGAAAAGTTGAGATGAGGTTGTGTGCAGAAAATCTCATTACTGTGCATAGGACACTTCTGTTAAACCTTATGCAAATTAAGACGACATTGCAGTATATATTGCATTTTCTAACAGGGTAAGATTTGGGAGGAGTTAATCTGTGTGAATTATCTTGGGGGTTTTTTGGGGGCGGGGTGGTGAATGGACTCATTGCAGATTTTTTCATTGTGTCCGATGTTGGAAGAAAACTGATCGGAAATGTGATGTAATTTGGCTTTGTTAAAATGTGGTGCTTCCTGTACAGCCTGATTAATTAAAATGTCACTTAAATACCTTTTTAAAATAGGTGATCCGATTTCAGTATTTTAAAAACTATTTTGAAGGTAGAAACTCTGTATGGTTAGAAGAGTTAAGTCTCTGGTAAATTCTGTAATTGCGGTCATTACATTCCTCATTAGCGGCAAAACAATCGATGCAAAAAGAGGTGTTGCAAAAATGTAAGCAGATGTCAATGTGAAGGAGTATCTTTGTATGTTGATAATCTGAATATTTAACATTCACGTAAAAATGTCAATAACTGTAAACTGTGAGAAAGTCATCAAATAGAAATATTTTGATACTTCAATTTAAATGTGATTCACCTGAAAGACAACCTTTTTCACTCGGTGGCCACGTGTTCTTCTTGCTCTTCTTCCCCCAAAGAAATGATTTTTGTCGAATGTTTCTGCAGTGAGTTATTTAAGGGACACACACGCACACATCCGCACGCATCCCTGGCCTTGGCTCTTCCCTGCCATCTGTGTATTTTTGATGGAATAGTCTGAAGATTTATTTTAAAAGGTTTTTCCTAATGTTTCAGACAGTGGTTTTAAACCATGAGTACACAGGAAATTATGCTATCAGATATTAATGTCGCTGTCTTTGTGTAAATACTGAACTTTCCCTATCATCATTTAGCATTCTGCTGCTTTCAATATCTTAATGCTGGCATTAAGATCACAAGCCTTTCCCCTCTGCTGGTTAGTGCAGACTTTTTAAAGTGCATTTTAAGTTATTTGATGCAATTTGATATTTTTCATGATTTCTATTTAAACTGAAGTTGCATCATCTTTCTCGAAGTCATCTCCTGTAAGAGTTGCCTTAAGCTACAAGATTGCTTTTGCTACTTTTTTTTTTGTGTTGTACGTTTTAACTTTCATAATAAACTTCTGTGTAGTGAAAACAAGTTGCTGTAAATTTGTCTGCCGTCCCGCTAGTCCTGCCTGCCCTATCCCGTCTTTCCTGGGTAACATTCCAGACCTGCTGCCAGCCTGAAGCTGCTTTGATGTCCATGGGTGAAGCAATAGTGACATCCAGTGGTCACTTGAACTGGGGACTGTCCAGAAGGGGGGTTCGTGGCACTCTAAAAAATTTTTAGTATAAGGCCATACATTGGGGAAAATGTGGATTTTGCTTTCCTAAAATCCTCTTTTCTTTTTTTCTTTTTTTTTTTTTTAATAACCGATATGCCCTGCTTAAACCTCACCAATTGTGCCGCTTTTTGGCCGAGGAGGAAAATAAGGTAGTTGGCACCTTGAAATTGAGGAAATGGGGAAAGGTGGTCAGGTACTGGGGGAGGAATCTCTCAGCGCCTCTTTCTCTGCGAAAGGGCAGAGTCAAACCATATCTCATACTTCGAAAAACCTCCCCCTTGGCAGGTTTTAAAAATCCTCCACCTGAAGCCGCTCTGGAGCTGCAGGCGGCTTTTAAGAGCGACGCGAGGGACAAGCGCTGCTCCTCTGACTCCGTGTCCCTGCGGGCAGGCGGTGGCTCCGGAGGGCAGTTCGTAAAGCTGTGGGATAACTCCTCGGTTTACCCACAAGCTCATGGAAAGACCCGCTTCCCTGCCCGAGGTGCGCTGTCGGGAGTGGGCGAGTACCCCACTTTTCCCGAGCGGAAGCACCGGAAGCTCAGAGGTGCTTTTCTCCCCTGACTCAGGGCAGGGAGCTGAGTTTGCCTCCCGGCTGTGTGAAAAGCAGAAGGAATCGGAAAATCTTTCCCCGGGAGAGCCGCCTACGGCAGAGGATTTTTAAGAGGTGCCTGTCCTTTCCCTCAGTTACCGTGGCTTGGGGACGGCTGGGTGCAATTTGGGAGGGAAAACCCCCTGGAAGCGCTGGAGCTGGTGGGAGAGAAGGATGGCGGGGAGCTGGAGCCTGACCGGAGCAGGCGAGGTGGCTTCTGGCCAGCTTTTGTAACCTCCGGCAGTTTCACGGCCTCTTCCTACCCGGAGAGAAGCCGGAGTGTCTTTTTACTTTTTAGGTTTTTTTACTTTTTAGTGCTTTTACTCCATCTTACTGACATTCCCAAAACTGGACTGAACAGGTGTCCCAGTCTCCCCTGCAGGAAGGGGAAGTTTTTGGCTGGGCTGGGCTCCCAGGCCTCCTTCCGAAAGTGGGAAACTATGGAAATGAAACAAGAGGGGCGGAAAACCGGCGGCGTTTCCGTTCCTGCAGGTCTGTGGTGCTTTGGCTAATCACGAGCCTTGTTCAGGTAAGGGCTGGGAAGTTAAATGAAGGAGACGGGGGGGGGTTTGAGAACCCCAATCTCTGCAGGATCCTGGCAGGACTTCCCTATTTTTTTCATTTATTCATTTATTTATTTATCAGTCGGCCGTTAGGTCAGGACCCGCTCCTTTACAGAGTTTTTTCTGAATCCCCCACCACCACCACCCGTGTGGAAACAGGACCGATTTCTGTGAAGTTGACGCTATTTTCTCGCTGCATTTCCAATGCAAATCGGAGCGTGCCGAAAACGGCACGGCTCGGAGGACGAGAGTGGCGGGGAGAAGTGGCAGCAGAGCCGGCATTTGCATCGGCGCCGCTTCTCATAACTCATTTGCCTGACATCCTGCCTGCCCACCCCGCCAAATGCAAATCCCAGCCCTGCATATTCATCAGCCGCTGCCGCTTAAGTAACTTTATTAAACGGGGTTTCTCAATTACAGGTCGAGATAAGTGAATTTCCAGAATTGCCTCGGGCTCATTTCGTAAAGCTCGGGAGGGAGGAGGGGAAGGGGGAAAGTAAAGCGGGAGAGCCGAGCGCCGCTGCTCGGGGAAAATCCTGCAGGAGGGGAAGAAGTTGGGAATGAGAATGGTTCTTGCTTAGCCCGACGCTCACTCGTCCTGCTCCACGGTTTGGCACGGCTGGGGGAGACTTCTGCAGAGTTTTTCTTGCTCCCTGGGACTCTTCTGATGAGGAACTCGGCGTTGTCCGGCCTGTTCGACTCGACGATGGTGTTTTGGGGGACGTGGGTTTTCCCAGCGCTTCCCTTGTTCCACAGGTGGGAATTTTCTGGTTTTCACAGGGAGTGATGGCCTTATCCACCTTTCACCCTGTGCGAGTCGCCCTCTGTCCCAGAGCAGGTGATGAGGTAGCTTGGAGACAGGAAAAAAAACCTTACAGAGCTGGAGAAAAGAAGAAATTGGGAAGCAATTCCTGGCTGTGAGGGTGGTGAGCCCCTGGCCGGGGTTGCCCATAGAAGCTGTGTCTGCCCCATCCCTGGAGGTTCAAGGCCAGGTTGGACGGGGCTTGGAGCACCCTGGTGTGGTGGGAGGTGTCGCTGCCCAGGGTAGGGGGTGGCACTGGATGGTCTTGAAGGTCCCTTCCAACCCAAACCATTCCATGGGTCTGTGATATTTGGGGATGCTCAGCCCTGCATGCAGACTGGCCGTGCTGCAGCTCCGGGTCCTTTCCTCCGGCTGCGTTTGAGGATGGGGAGCCAGGGTGAGGGCGGAAGGCAGGACAGGCAGGATGGGCAGCGTTGCGTGCGCAGACGCCTCTAGAGCTGCCTGTTGCCCACCTCCCGCTTGGCCCGGAGCTGCTGAGAAGCCCCCGAGCCCCTCCCCAGCAGCGCCAGCCCTGGCCTGGAGCCGCTCAGCAGATGCTCCCACAGAGGAGAGGACAGATCCTCTTTTTGGTTCTGCTTTTGGTTCCGCTCGGCGGAGCGTGTCTGGCGTACGACCGCCGGGACCTGGCATCCATAGGGTGCGGGACGCTCTGAAACTGCCAACCCCACCGCGGTGCCTTAATCCTTCAAACCCTCCTGGCATCCGCATCCGCCGCTCCCGCAGCCGGGGCAGGACCCTCTGGCGGGGCCCCGGGACGCCGTGCTGCGGAGCAGGACCTGAGGGAATCAACTGGAAAGTGAGATCCTGCGGGTCCAGCAGCGTGGGAGGTGGCTGGGAAGGGATGAGGAGTGGGGTGGGAAAGCCAGATCTGCGGCAGGGACCGCGCTCCAGCTGGCTGCCTCCAGCCAGAGAGGGATGCCAGCCGTCCCTCCTGGCTCTCCGGCACGGAACGCGGCAGCCAGGAGCTACTGGCCATAGTGGGATCTCTTTTGCCAGCAAACTCTGCCGTGATGAGCTCGTAAGGGATTTTTTTAATTGTGGCAGGTAGCGGGGCCCTTTGGAACGCCGTCCTCGTTACCGTGCCGACGATCTGCCGCCCTTTCCCCATGCCGTTCCGGTGCTGCGGCCCCGTCGCTCCGATTAGCGGCAACACTCCGTTGTGTGCCGTCTTCCCCCCGCCCAGCACGCGGGATCTGGCTCCTTGCCACTCCCTCTCCGAAACCATTCCTTGCTCTGAAGAAAATGACGCGGCCATCAACAGCGGTGGAGGGTTTGGGCGGCAGAGCGGCGGCGCGGCGCCGTGGCAGAGCGGATTTTCAGCGTTTTGCCATTTTTCCGCCACCTGGGCTGGATCGCCAACGAGGCAGCAGCAGTGGCGGCTTGGGGGCAACGGCGATGCTTTGGGTGGAAAAACAATCTTTTTGGCTGCATGACCCATTTCTTACCGGGGCTGGGCTGGGCTGGCGGTGGGGGATCTGCACTGCAAAGTGCCGGCACCATGTGCTTCTCCCGGCTCCCCAAAGCCAAAAAATGGAAGGGAAAATTTGGCTGTGGCCATGGGGGAAGCAGCTGCCTGGGCAAGTTTCACACCCTGCGCCCCGAAACCCAGCGCTGCAGGAAGGGGGAGGGTTCTCTCAAACGCCGTTGAACGAAGCCGGGGCCGCAGGGAGGAATTTCCACCCAAACGTGCATCGGACCAAGGAATTTCCCGCAGCAAAGCGGGGCTGAGAGCTGGGAGCGAGGCTTAACGAGCAGCTCTTTCATTTGTTTTCTCCGTCGCAGGCTGCAGGTACCATTCAAGTCCCCCCCCCAGCGACAAACTGAGCAGCCAGAGATCTTCGGGGGCTCCGAGGGGGCTCCGGCACCCGAACCTGCTGCTCAGACCCATCTCCCGTTCAATGATGAACTGCCAGAGCCATCCATCCACTCACCCATCCTTTTCTTTTTTTTTTTTTTTAGAAAACCTGGTCTTTAATATTTTATTTTTTGTACAGAAAGTCCCGTGCCCTGCCCCAGGGCAAATTTCCCCACGAGATTTGGACATGTGTTTAAAAACCCCAAGCACTTCCCTAGGCAGCAGCCGAAGGAGGGACGCTGGGAGGAGAATCCCCTTGCACCGGCTGCCGATGCCGGCGGCTCCGAGCCAGCTGATCTGGGAAGGGCTGAGGGACCCTCACCTCCACCAGCCGCCCCTCGCCCAGCAGCACTGGGATTTGGGCTTCCCACTCTGCCCACTCCCGGCAGCGTCTCCCAGGCAGAGCCGCTCCGAGGAGGAAAGAGAAACGGGCGCATCTGTTTCGCGTGAAGCCGGAGCCAATTTGGATCCAGCCCGGCATGAATCAGAGCTGTTAAATTGTACCTGGAGGGGCCGAGCGCTGCGAAACACGCGTCATCCAGCCGGGAACACTGCTGCTGCCGCGCTCGGGCGATGCGGAGGAGCTGCTGCCGTGGGGTCGTAGCAACCGCTCCTGCCCCAGCTCCCACGGCTGCTCCCTTTCCTTCTGGGAAATGCTCCGTCCTTGTCCATCCAGCCCTCCTGCCCCTGCCCGTGCCAGCTGCCTTTCCTCTCCGTCGGCATTTAACATAAGATCTTGGGGTCTGTCATGGTTTGAGGAACCCACAACCATTTATGGTCCTTCAGACAATTATTCTGTCACCCCGTCACCCCTCCCCACCCAGGAAGGGGAAAAACAAGTAAACCTGAGGGCTGAAATATAAACAGATTTTATAGAATAAGCCTAGATAATTAACATTAATAACACTAAAGAACCGATATCGATCCCAACACTGATATAGGATATACAGGATTATTCCCGGTGCATTCTATCCGTGGTAAGCCGGGCACTCCCAGCAGGGCACAGCCAATGTGGGATGCTCCGGCTTCGGGAGGAAGGGAAGGGCTCAGGGCTCCAGCACTGGGGCAAGGAGTTCTCAGGATGGCAGCCATCACGGGAGAGAGAGAAAACTCCTCGGCAAACTTCCTAATTTCTATGGAATGTGCCGTTGCTGGGGTGGAATAACCCTGTTGGCAGCTTGGGGCAAGTGCCCGGGTCTCGCTGCTCCTCATCCCCGCACCTGCCCAGCGCGAAAACACAGAGACCTTGGAACCCGCACACCGCGGCCGGCTGGGAACGAAATATTGTCACCAATTCAGACACTGGGGTCTTCTAAACACGCAGTTTTCCCAAGGAGTAGGAGAGAAATTAGTCCCGTGTCACTCCAACCAGGACAGCATCTGTGGGGGAGCACCAGGAGCCCCCCACTTCTGCCCAGCGCTAGACACCGAGCACAGGGCAAAAATGTGGGGGAGGGAAATGCCCAAAAGTGGGATGTGGGAAGTGACACCAAAAGTGGGATGTGCGCCACCATGGTCCTGATTAAGCAAAGCGCATGCCGAAGCCTCTCCGAGTTCTCCTTCCTTCCACACATCACCTTCCTTCCCCTGGCTGAGGGCAGAATCACCTGCAAAATCCATATTCTTGATGGACTGTGGGGCAGCTCCTCGCGGCTGCACGTTCCAGCCGTGTTAACCTCGGCCGCCGCTCCTGCAGCGTTCTGGGTGATTGAGAGCATCCCGGCAGGGCGCCCTTAGTGCAGGCCAGGAGGGGAGAAGCTCTGAGCCAGGGAAAATGGAGCCAGGGGGTCTCCCCTGGGAAGGGCCAGGCTCGGCACTGCCAGCCCCTGCCCGGCTGGGGACCCTCGTCCTGGCACTGGTGGGTGACCCCAGCTGGGTCCGTGGGTGCTGCCCATCTCAACGGGACCCAGGGCAACCAAAGCACTTGGTTGTGGGATAAATCCCCTTGGAGAGGTGGGATAAATCCCCTTGGAGAGGTGGAATAAATCCTGTTGGAGAGGTGGGATAAATCCCCTTGGAGAGGTGGGATATATCCCCTAGAAGAGGTGGGATAAATCCCCTTGGAGAGGTAGGATATATATTCCCTAGGAGAGGTAGGATATATCCCCTAGAATAGGTGGGATAAATCCCCTCGGAGAGGTAGGATCCAGCTGCGTCAGCGCTCCCTCCCCTTCAGGACGCCTCGCAGTGGGATTTTCCACCAGTTGGGAATTCCTGCCGCCCCGTGCCTGCGCCCCGGGACTTTCCTGCTTGNGAAAACACAGAGACCTTGGAACCCGCACACCGCGGCCGGCTGGGAACGAAATATTGTCACCAATTCAGACACTGGGGTCTTCTAAACACGCAGTTTTCCCAAGGAGTAGGAGAGAAATTAGTCCCGTGTCACTCCAACCAGGACAGCATCTGTGGGGGAGCACCAGGAGCCCCCCACTTCTGCCCAGCGCTAGACACCGAGCACAGGGCAAAAATGTGGGGGAGGGAAATGCCCAAAAGTGGGATGTGGGAAGTGACACCAAAAGTGGGATGTGCGCCACCATGGTCCTGATTAAGCAAAGCGCATGCCGAAGCCTCTCCGAGTTCTCCTTCCTTCCACACATCACCTTCCTTCCCCTGGCTGAGGGCAGAATCACCTGCAAAATCCATATTCTTGATGGACTGTGGGGCAGCTCCTCGCGGCTGCACGTTCCAGCCGTGTTAACCTCGGCCGCCGCTCCTGCAGCGTTCTGGGTGATTGAGAGCATCCCGGCAGGGCGCCCTTAGTGCAGGCCAGGAGGGGAGAAGCTCTGAGCCAGGGAAAATGGAGCCAGGGGGTCTCCCCTGGGAAGGGCCAGGCTCGGCACTGCCAGCCCCTGCCCGGCTGGGGACCCTCGTCCTGGCACTGGTGGGTGACCCCAGCTGGGTCCGTGGGTGCTGCCCATCTCAACGGGACCCAGGGCAACCAAAGCACTTGGTTGTGGGATAAATCCCCTTGGAGAGGTGGGATAAATCCCCTTGGAGAGGTGGAATAAATCCTGTTGGAGAGGTGGGATAAATCCCCTTGGAGAGGTGGGATATATCCCCTAGAAGAGGTGGGATAAATCCCCTTGGAGAGGTAGGATATATATTCCCTAGGAGAGGTAGGATATATCCCCTAGAATAGGTGGGATAAATCCCCTCGGAGAGGTAGGATCCAGCTGCGTCAGCGCTCCCTCCCCTTCAGGACGCCTCGCAGTGGGATTTTCCACCAGTTGGGAATTCCTGCCGCCCCGTGCCTGCGCCCCGGGACTTTCCTGCTTGCCCTGGGAGGGGAATCACTGTGTCTGCCCGGCTGATAAATACCTCCAGGGTTGGCGACTCCACCACTGCCCTGGGCAGCCTCTGCCAGTGCTTGACAACCTTTTCCGTGAAGAAACTTTTCCTGATATCCAATCCAAACCTCCCCAGGTGCAACTTGACCTTATTGGCTCAAAAAAAGGAGAAATTAGCCTTTCCCCTCCCAGGAACAGGGGCTGATCCTTCACCATGAGCCATCTGCAGCACTCCGACTCACTGTGTATATATATGTACATACAGTGACATCCGTACGGAATGTTCCCAAGAGAACAAATACCCACCTTGTGTACCCCAGTTGTTCAATGGGACACGAAGGACACCCCAGCACCCACTTTTAGCCAGGCCCAGGACACCCGCACCCGTCGCGTAGGGATGCTGGAGGGATAGCGGGTGGATGCAGATCCGCTGGGATTTGCAGGAACTCTTCCCGACTCGCTCCTGCGTTGGGCCGATGCCCTTCGGACGCCCGGCACCGCAAACCGGGGAATGCAATAGGCTGGGCTTTTGTTGAGAGGAAAATCTGGTGTCCCTGGAAAAAGAATACTGGAAGTATGGGCTGAATTCCCCAAACGCCGAGCGCAGGAGTACAGCGTCGAGCCACCACCACCCCCCGGCCCTGCTGCCCCGTGGCTTCGCTCTTTAAAATAATCAGGGATGTGTTGGCAGGGAGCTCCCACCTGGGAGCCTGCCAGCCCCTTCCCCGGCTCCGAGCTTAAAATACACCCCAGAAATACCTGGGAGGGCAGAGGGAAGCTGCCGGGGGGGGGCAGGCGAGGGCAGCGGCACCGGAGAAAGACGTGGTGGGTGTTTGGTGGCTGCCGGCAGTGATCCCCGCTCCCGGGGCGAGGAGGGAGGTCCCGGGGCGCAGGCACGGGGCGGCAGGAATTTCTAGCAGGTGGAAAATCCCACCGTGGCATCCCGAAGGAGAGCGGGCGCTGATGCAGCTGGAGATGGAGCACCTCCTCGCGTCCGTGCCCAGCACCCAGCCCCGGCTCAGCTTCCCCGGGTGCGGGAAAACACCCACCACGCACCCAAGGCAGGATTCCCAGCGGGATTGGTTTCCCGTCAGCCCACGGCTCGCCTTCCGCCGGCAGAGAGCAGTGAAGAAGAGAGGAAAAGGCTGGGCAGAGACTCACCTGGGCCACCTCCACCGCCTCTGGGCGCACAGACTCATAGATTATCCCACCTCTCCTAGGGGATTTATCCCACCTCTTCTAGGGAATATATCCCACCTCTCGTAGGGGATATATCCCACCTCTCCTAGGGGATTTATCCTACCTCTTCTAGGGAATATATCCCACCTTTTCTAGGGGATATATCTCACCTCTCCTAGGGGATTTATCCCACCTCTCCAACGGGATTTATTCTACCACTTCTAGGGGATATATCCTACCTCTCCAAGCGGATTTATTGCACCTCTCCAAGGGGATATATCCCACCTCTCCTAGGAGATATATCCAACCTCTTCGAGGGGATTTATCCCGTCACTCCTAGGGGATATATCCTACGTCCTAGGGGATTTATCACAGCTCCTCTAGGATATAGAACCCACCTCTCCAAGGGGATTTATTCCACAACCAAGTGCTTTGGTTGCCCTGGGTCCCGTTGAGATGGGCAGCACCCACGGACCCAGCTGGGGTCACCCACCAGACGTGGTGCTGAGGGACATGGGTTAGGGGTGGGTTGGGCAGCGCTGGGTTGACGGTTGGACTTGATGATCTTAAAAAGGTCCCTTCCAACCTGGGCAATTCCATGATTCTATGATCAAGGGGAAAAAATTGACAGCACCTCTGCGCTTTTCAGCACATTAAGATATCACCCTGCTTAGATTATTATTATTTTTTTATAAAAAAAGCAAGCGAGGCATGAATAATAAGTAGAGCGAAGCGCAGCTGACTTCAAGGGAAAGCTCATTTCCCCAGGGCTCGCTCCATGCCGCCCGCGTTAAAATCTGGCCTCGCTTGGCAGCGCTGTGAGCTGAAGACGGATGCTCCGAAACGCGGGCGTTCGCAGCAGAGCCTGGCCGAGGTCCCTGCTCCCAAACGGGACAGGGATTTCTTTTCCAGGGCTTTGATTTCCCTCCTGCTGGTGACAGCTTGGTCTGCCTGTGGAAAAAGAGGTGTGACGACACCTATTGGTATTTATAGATATTTTTGATATAGATATAGATATAGATATAGATATAGATATAGATATAGATATAGATATAGATATAGATATAGATATAGATAGATGATTGATAGATAGATAGATAGATAGACAGACAGACAGATAGATAGATAGATAGATATTTTTATATATATATCACTTCTCCCACTGCTCCCTGCCCCTCCTGGAGCCTCAACCCACCAGAAGAACGAATTACAGCCACTTCCAAACCCTCTGGACCCTCTCGGCTTTTCCGTCACTTGCGCCGCCCCGCTCCAGCAGACGTGTCACCGCACGGGAGGCTGGCACCAGCCCCTGCCGTTGTGCCAGGGTTCTTTTTTAATTGCCCGCTTGTGTTGGACAAGGCTTGACTTGGTGCCGTTTCTCTCGGATCGAGTTTCCGCTGTCCAAAAGGGGTGACGGGGTGACGCGGGGTGTCCCAGCTGGGAGCGGGCGGGAGGTGGGATCATCTCGGCGCCTTGGGAGAGCTCCGATGTCCTCCCCCATCGCGCGGCTGCCAACTGCTGGCACGTGGGGGCTTCTGGGGGCTTCTGAGCCTGAGTAGAGCCGGTTTGGGTACGGTGACCACCACCCCAGGGGAAAGGCGGGACTTCTTTATGGGAAAAAAACCCAGGATTTGGGTACCAGGGCCCCTTGGGTGGCCATCCCCCTGTTTTCCCAAATAACATTGCAAGGCTAATGACCTCGTTAAGACTTTTTTTTCCCCTCAGTGAGTCATTCCTGTTTGGGTAACTTTGCTCCGGCCACTGACTAATTCTCCTTTGCTCCTTCCCCCACCCCGGCTTTTCAACCGGAAAAACTGGACGCAACTGGATTGGTTTGGGTTGGTTACGTTTTGGTTTTGGGTTGTTTTTTTTTTTTTAATCCCGAGCTTACTGCGGTGGGTGTAATTACGGGTTGTGTCGTAGACCCGACACCCGTCTGGGGGCAAGGACAGGGGGTGGCAGCGGCGTTGTCCCCACCACCCCCGAAGGGCAGCCCGCAGCCTCCGGCGGCGGGACTCGAACCCGCAGTATCGCCCTCCCCAGCCCGACACCTTCCCCTCTCCCCCACGGCCTGGGGGCGGGGCGCACCGCCCCTGTCCCCGCCCATCTC